>JACBAH010007468.1:0-32602 GCA_014282315.1 Neospermospora avenae | reverse complement strand
GGGAAAAGACTGCCTCGGCTATCTGAGCTGTGACAGTTTTGCTTGCCTGTGACATTCGCTTTCCCCGACAGTAAGCGAGCCCCGAGCGAAACTGGAGGTGGGCCGGCTAGTAGGTACCTACTACCAATGCAGTACAATGTTTAGCTCGGTATTTACGCACCCTCCTTGCCAGCCAAGATATTATTTCCCTTGTCTTTGCGTGTAGGCTTCTGATTGGCCCCTGAGACCCCTTGCACACCTGACCTCAGCTAGCCCGCCAAGCGAGGTGGGGAAGGGGTGGTACTGTACTGCCTGACTGCTGATCAAGGGTGCCTCAAGTCACAGTGCAGCCCAAAACTTAACTCCTCCCATTTTCTGGCGTTCACGACAACAACAACAATTTCGAGCGCCGCCTGTCGAAAACAATTGCTAATCGCCCTTGGCCTCGCCCACAACTCGCGCCGCGCTCTGGCCCGAGCCTCTTGACGATAGATAGAGCTGGGCTTCACTTGTCTTCCATTGTGCTTTGTGGTCCCCTCCTCCTCGACCACAAACGACCAGCTCCTCGAATTGGCACTCCTCTCCTGGGTCGCACACCAACCTACAACAGAAGACATCAGCATTAACTTCCATGATGTCTTTTGTCTTCATCAGTTGCTAGGACAGGGCCTTCTGCTAGACAGTGACGCCGCCTTTCAATACGAATCTCAAGCCCCAGGCAGCGACAACGACGCGAATGACATTGAAGCTCGCCCTGCCCCCGCAACTTGACCAGGGAGTAGGACACACAGTCAATGTTGGGGTAGCATTTGGTGGTGAGGAATCTACTCAACAATGGAGGCAGACAATGGTATGCTGGCACCGCCAGTCATCGTCCAGTTGCGGGCACAAGCTGGTGGTCAGATGGAACGATCGCTGAGCCAGGATATTCGGGAGGAGAGAGAGGACCTCCGAGAGGCTGCGGAACAGACGCTCAATGTGATCATGGACCTAGACTTGAAGGGGAATATCAGATGGGTCAGTCCATCCTGGACCGATGTTATCGGCACCAGTTTCGAGTCGGTGCAAGGAAAGCCAATCAAAGACCTGCTAGTCAACGAAAACAAGGAGATCTTCTCGGACATAGTGGAGTCTATGAAGAAGGACGATTCACGCAGTCAAATCGTGCGATTCGTTGTACAGTTGGGACCTGCCTCCAAATTAGTACCTGTCGACATCCTCATGGCCGAGGACAACGAGGAGGCGATGGCCGCACAGAGCGAACCTGCAACAATCGAGCTGGAGGGGCAGGGTATCATGGTCTACGACCGAACTTCTGGAGGAGAGAGTCACGTAGGTTAACGTGCGCTAAAGTAAGAATAATGCTGACCTTTGCAGACAATGTGGATGATTAGACCTTGGATCGCCCCTCGAGAGATTCAAATCGACTTGCCCGCTGTGATAGTTGATTCTCTTGGATCTGGGGCAGAGATTCTAGCAAGCCATCTCACAACATTGGCTGAAGCTGGCCTAGACGATCCTGGAAACCATGCTCCACCCCTTCCTGTCCTCTGCCGGATATGTGAGCGTCAAATTCCTCCATGGTGGTTCGAGAAGCACACAGAGCTATGTCTTCAGGAGCACAAGGCCGAGATGGAAGTCCAAATGTGCCAGGAGAACCTCACGGAGCATCGTCACGCCATTGTCAAAGTTCTCGATGCTCTGGAAGCCCGAAAGTCACGACCAATTTCTGGTGATCAACCTGTTCTGGCATCACCGCAAGCTGAGTACAAGGGCATGCCTATCGGTCCTGGCCCGTCATCGTCTTCCTCAGGAACTGCTTCTCCAGGTACTCCTGCTGATAGATCGAGGGACCCCTCAAGATCAGGCTTTGGACATGCAAGGGCTCGATCATTTGCTGTCCGAAGACCACAGGCAAGAATTGTTGAGTTGCTCTTGGATCTTTGTGATACTGCTATTGAAATTAGTACGCCCGCCATCAAAGAAGCCTCAGCACATGCTCCTGGTGAGTTCCGTACGCAGTCCCCTCAATCGGAGTCACGGATATCGCAAGTGATGCAGTGGCAATCCCCTACCAACAACACACTGGAGCAGGAGCAAGGTCTCTCCGTGCTATGTCAGGATAGTGAAAGAGCAGCCAAAGGCAAGGTTGAAGCTGTTCTACGCCACCGTAGAATCATCGAGTACTCGGAGCGCATTCGGATTGAGTTTTCAGTCATCGTTCAGGATTGTATTGATGAGGCTATGCGAAAGGCCGCTAAAATTGCAGCTGGCCACCTAACAGATTCCGACGAGGAGGCTGAGAGGACTCCTGCTCAAGATGAGGGGTTCTTCAGCGGTTCTTTTGACGGCCCCTCCTCTTTAGCAGCCGCTCTTCGAGAGGCCGAAATGGGTCGAAGTGGAGCTCGTCGAATATCGTCAACTGCAGTGTCGACCAGATCAAATAGTCCCAAAGAATGTCCCACTCCACGATCACACGCCGGCCAGCACAGCATTCTTTCGCAATCTCAGGACTCCCGTCGACAGTCCCTGTTCTTCGAAAGTGATGCAGGTGCAGACAGTGATACCAGTCATCGGTCTTCTTCCCTGATGTCTCGACCTGGAAGAACAGAATCGCCTGTATCTGAGTTCGGTGATCTTAGACGGGCTGCTAGTTCTCGCCAGCGCCATCGCCGCAGTATCATCCTTCCCGGGACTACATCTCCACACAGACAAGAATCTCCAGTCCGGGTTCCACAGCCGTCTTCACCCCTTCGCATCACGAAACCTCGAGGTCTGCCCATTGCACACGAAGGAATCGTCTCTCCAACAGTATCACCAATGCTTCCAGGTAGCGAGTTTACCTCACCGGCGCTTCTTCCCAACCACCACCATCACAGGCGACAATCATCAGCTGCTGGTTCAGATCCTTCCCGGCAGCCGCCATCTCCTCGCCTGAATTCCGTGAGTGCTCCCCAAGCTCGAGCTGTTCCCCCATCCATCAAAGACTTTGAAATCATCAAACCTATCAGTAAAGGTGCATTTGGAAGTGTATACCTGGCCAAGAAGCGATCGACTGGGGATTACTACGCTATCAAGGTATTGAAAAAGGCAGACATGGTTGCAAAGAATCAGGTCACGAACGTCAAGGCAGAACGAGCTATCATGATGTGGCAAGGCGAAAGTGAATTCGTAGCTAAGCTGTACTGGACTTTCTCTAGCAAAGATTACCTTTATCTGGTGATGGAGTATCTGAACGGTGGAGATTGTGCGTCCCTCATCAAGGTCTTAGGTGGCTTGCCAGAGGATTGGGCGAAGAAGTACCTTGGTGAAGTCATATTGGGGGTCGAGCATCTCCACAATCGCGGAATTGTTCACAGAGATCTTAAGCCTGACAATCTACTGATCGATCAGAAAGGTCACCTGAAATTGACTGACTTCGGTCTTTCACGGATGGGTCTTATTGGGCGTCAAAAGCGGGTTCTGAACAGCTCCTCAAACGAATCTGCCCCAGATCTCCTGAAGCAAGGTCCGTTTGCACGAACGATGTCAATCAGTTCTTCGCGGTCGACCTCTTTTGACTTCCAGGGCCATCACTCACCTGGATCAACACCTCAGATGACTCCCGATCTTGCTGGATCTTTGGGAACACCGTCATATTTTACCCTGAATCGTGAGAATACTTTGAACAAGGACTCTCGTCGCGCCTCAGGAGGTCGTAGTGATAGTGGCGGAAGTGATGCTCTGAATCAAATGTTCAGCAGCTTCTCTTTGAACGACAGCCAGGCCCAGCATATGATGAACCACAGGAGAAGTCCAATTGAGGAGATGAGTGAAAATGAAGGAAATCGTTCTCCTGAACTCCCATCTCTGCATTCAACAAATAGCCAAACGAGCTCAGACTTGCGAAATACCCCACCGCAAACTAGCATGATGCCTCCTCCAATGGCCTTGTTCGATCCCGATGACAGCAATCGTCGTTTTGTTGGCACTCCGGATTATCTTGCGCCCGAGACCGTCAACGGTATTGGACAGGACGAGAACAGCGATTGGTGGTCCGTTGGTTGCATTCTGTTCGAGTTTCTGTACGGCTATCCACCATTCCATGCATCTACGCCTGATGAGGTGTTCGAAAATATTCTCGCTCGAAGAATATCTTGGCCTGATGAGAACGAATTTGACGTCTCCCCAGAGGCAAAGGACCTAATGAACCAGCTTCTTTGTATCAACCCTCGTGAAAGACTTGGAGCCAATTCCGAAGACAAATTCTCATGCGGCGGCGATGAAATTCGAAATCATCCATGGTTCGAAGGTACACAATGGGATAAGCTTCTCGAAGACGATGCACAATTCGTTCCGGCGCCTGAAAATCCAGAAGACACCGAATACTTCGATTCTCGTGGTGCTACCTTGCAATCTTTTGCAGAGGAGATGGAGGATCAGACGTCGCCTCAACCCTCAACCGCAGGTGCAGAATACCACGAACGCCCCCACGACGCTTTGTCTCGTGTACGGTCCCAAGTCAATTCCATTAAGCGTGGATTGATGCCGCTTCACATCCCGCCCCATGTTCGCGATATGAAGAGTCGGAGACTCAGCGAACCAGTCGTCGCTGATGATTTCGGCAATTTTACTTTCAAAAATTTACCTGTCTTGGAGAAAGCGAACAAAGACGTAATTCAGAAACTTCGAGCAGAAGCTCTTGCTGCGCAAAACAAACAGAATGCCACGAGCCCAATTGGTACTGGATCAAGCATGGCTACATCACCAGGGCCGGTCCTAGAAGGAAGCCCAATCATGCCAATGCCCATCCAGCGAACACTCTCCAGTGCTAAAGCTTCCGCTAGACCATCAACACCATCGGGATTTAGCCAGTCAAATTCATCACCGAATAGAGCGTCTCAGCCCTCTTCACCGCTTCTCGTTTCGTTTGTTGCAGGTCAGAACGGTGAGGGTCGTCGTAAAACCTCAAGCAATTCCTCCAGCTTGTCTCATCAATCGGGTAATTCTTTGGCGCCCGGGAGCTTTTTCGATGGTCCTCGACTACCATCAAACCTTCAAAAGGCCTCTTCAGCTGTTTCATCGCCTATCAAGACCAGAGGCGGCGCACCGCCACCATTGGCACTGTCGCCCCAAAAGGTGGTTACAACACCAAGACAAGCCAGTACTTCTTCTTCTAGGGCCCGATCGCAGACTGTTGGCTCACAGGAAGGTAGTCCGATACCTGCCGACCTTTTTTCTCATCGCAAGCGACGCAGCCAAGTTTTCGATATGTCGCCATCTTCATCTGACAATGAAGGCGATAAGGCTAACGCTCTTCTACGTGTTCAGCGCCGACGTCAGAGCTCTCGTAGGCTGTCTCAGATAACACTGGTAGATGGGCCTACATTCAGACCACTCGATGTTCTCATCTGCGAGGATCATCCAGTCTCCCGCATGGTGATGGAAAAATTACTCGAGAAATTACGATGTAGAACTATCACTGTGTCGAATGGAGCCGAAGCCATGCGGTACGCTATGAGCGAGATCAAGTTCGACATCATCATGATGGAATTTAAGCTACCTCAAATCAATGGCGCAGATGTTGCTCGAATGATTCGAGATACTAAGAATGCCAATTCAACCACTCCGATTGTCGCTGTTACAGGTTATCTGAAGGAGTTGCAAGCACCCCATAATTTCGATTCTCTGATTGAGAAGCCTCCCACAACTTCCAAATTGACAGAAGCCATGTGCCGGCTATGCCAATGGCGGGCTCCAGCACCTGGTCAGGTTACTTCCTATCCACTGGGCTTCCCTCAGCCTTCGGGCTTGCGGCAGGAAAACCTTCGACTGGAAGACAGCCCTACTTCCAATGGATCGTCAAGTTACGCTCATATGCCTGGCAGCTATAGAGGCTCAAGTAGGGCAGACTCGAGAGACTCTAGTCTTTTCGGAGATACGGCATCTCTCGCGAATGAGGATGTGAATGTTGTGATCAGCCACAAGGCGACAGGAGACTGGGATGATGTTTCTGGTCTCGGTATCAGTAACGAGGAGGCAGTGCTCGACTCCCGCGACCTTCCGAAACTTCTACCACCGCGCCTCCTTCACGAAGAGTCAGCTCCAGGTCGGATGGAATTGACTCACAAACTTCCAATCCGCCAACGATCCTCCGAAAAAATTAAGCTGAAGCGGGAGTCTATAGAGAAGCATCGTCGGGACTGCGCCGAGTCCGCCGAATCAGGCGACGACGAGGATGAAGATTTAGGAGATGTATTGGTTCGTGAGAAGACGAGCCCGAAGGGTACACCAAAGGTCCATCGCGGGTCCAAACTCAGCACCGAAATGATGAGAACGAACAGTCGCGGAAGCGTTGTTTCCAGCTCAGATGCGACGATCTATGCCGATGCTATTGAGCCGCCTCCGACGGTTGTCGAAGAACCTCCCTTGGCGTTTGAGATTAGCGGTGCAACATTGACTCCGCCGGAAGTCTTTACCACACCTGGAGAAAATGTATTCGAGATTGACATGAATGAAACCCCAAGACCCTCTTCTTCCCAGAGAGATCCAATGGATGTTGATCAAACACCACGGGCACCATCTGCAGCTTCAGACCGAACAAGACTGTAAAATATACGAGAAAAAATACAGACATGGGGCGAGATATCGATTGGAACCAAGAAAAAAAATCCTTTATTACCTGCCGGAACAATAGTTTCCGGTACATCAACAACAATTTTTCTTTGCGACACAGACAGCGCGGCGTTACGGTTCTATTTTCTCCATGATGGACAGGCGGCGGCCATGGGCCACGGAAGGCGTTCTTTGATTACTGGCCTGGCGTTCCTTGCTATCTGCTGCATTTACACACCGGAGTTGTGTCGCTCAGCTCACATCACACTTTTCATTTTGCCTCTTCTCATTCAACGGAACCAGAAAAATGTGTTCTATACTTGCTCTCTACCACGGATTATCTTTTTTTTTGGCGCGGGCGCATGCCCATACTCTCGACTCGACTTGCAATTTTCTTATCTAGCTTTCTTTTGTACAATTTGCTTGGACCTTTGGGCTGAGGTGAAAGGGGCTGATATTCGGAAGTTGTTTGTGTACTTGCCTCGCTGATTGGAGCAGGCCCTTTCCTTCCAGATTGTCTGATGTCAACATCCACCTGCTTAAAGGCCGGAGCTTTCTTTCGTTATCTCTTTCCAACGCTATGAGTGCATGGAAATTGGAGGGCAAGGTGGAGGGAGGTTGCAGACATACACAAAACACCTAGACAAGAATTCGTAGATTCCTGTCGTGGGTATATTGTATGACAAGAAGTTTGCAATATCAAACCATTAAATTGCTCGTCGACGTGCTTGCTGCTTGGGATGATGTGAAGTGACGCGAGTGACATGAGAGCATGCCCGACCTTTACCATCAACTAAGGGGTTCACCCTTCCCAAAGACATACAACATGTGTACAATTTGAAACTAACATCTTCGCAAAGTCATGATATATCTTCGAGGCTCTCGACTTCCAGATATAACGTTATTTTCGCGAAGTGAGAACGGCAAAGGTATTAACTCTATAATCACTTTTGTGAGTGAAGGTCCTCGCTGTGCCGCGAAGACCAATTTCCTCGGCCAAGACTTAAACACGTCAATAGTTGCACCTTTCCAGGTTGTTTCCATCGCCCACAGCCGAGCCTGTCAAGGTGAGGAGGCGCCCAGGCTATTAAATACGCAGTTAGCGAGATTTGGAAAAGTTTTGAGCATATCGCGCTGCCGTATAATAATTGGCGACTTCAGTATTGTGCATCTGGCAGCTACACCTTCATGACGGCACACAATCTTCTGTCTTCTGCAGATCGCTACCCTCCTTATCGCACATTATGCGTGACAAGGCAAGTATCGCGGCGATTGACCAGGAATCAGGTAAGGCCGAGTCCTGCACACCATCTCATAACTCCTGGGGGTTAGTTGGCATGCCAATGAGATGGCCCTGCAGATATGCTGTGCGCCCTCGGTGTGGTACAGCCCGGTAATAGCCTTACGCCCCAAATATCTTATTCGTTCGATTAAGCTGCCTGTGCTGGATTTGTTGCCCATGATATGCTCAATGGGTGCCTACTGGCCGGGCTCGAGATTTATGGCGTTCGGTGTGCTCAGCTGGGCGAAGGAACTTTGTCTTCCGCTGGGGCTGTGTGGCGTGTAGGGCTTTCCTCACTGAGGCTCTTTGCACTTTGACTACTTTGACTATGTTAAGTATAGTTGGTGCAACCAATATTGCAATGTTGTTTGTTCGGGATATTCAATCTAACGATTCGAGAGTCGCCGTTGTGATCGAATTGAGATTACCAATCGCTCCAAGAACCATTTGCGACTCAAACAACAATGCAAAGTGAGCCAACATCATACGCAAACGCTGCGGCCAGTTCTGTCCCCCAAAATGGGGAGCACAGATCAGGACCGGTCGCCTATTCAGTTGATCGGACAGGTGGTGTCACATCAATCCATCAACATCGACACTCCGTGATCACAATCGAAGAGCCTGTCATCGCAGGTGGCTCGAGATTTTCTGCCATAAATGGCCCTGTTAATACATCGGCTTCACCTAAACCACGTATAGCATCACGTCGACCATCTCTGGCCAGTGCACGCGAAAGACTATCTTCAATTGCTTCGCGTGTGTCAGACGTCCCATCGAACGCATCATCTACATTCACATCACCACCCCCCTCCCAATTCGATGGGCCAGTGTTGCAAGTGACAGGTAGGAAAAAAAAGAAGCCAAGACCAAGAAACCGACGGAAGAAATCTTCGCTCACGAGGGATTATGGCGACTTCCTCAAGTCTCAAGCCGGAGCTATGGTACATCAGCCAGTCAAGACAGAAGCATCGAACCCTCTTCAGGACGCAATCCTGGAAGGCAACTTGGATGCTGTGAAAGGTATTATTGCGGACAGATCGTACTTTCTGAGAAAAGAAAATGTAAGGCAACCATTGCATACTGCTGCACTTGCCGGAGAGGAAGATATCATCAAAGTCCTCCTGAATTGTGGTAACTTCAGTATCGATGATCGTGACTCTCGAGAGCGGACTGCTCTATATGCCGCTAGATCAAGAGGGCATGAGTCAATTGCGCGTTTGCTGCTCGCACGAGGAGCAAGAGAACTTTCCTATGAAGAATCTCGCATCGCAGATGTTGAGTTCAGACGATGGCAGGCTTACGAGCCACAGATGCAGAGTAGTACTTATGTACCTCAGTTGCAAGAGCAGACGATAGAAGATAGAGAGCTTGTAGCCGAGCCAGACCAAAACTCAGATGACGAGGACAGCGAGTCTCAATTTCCGCCAGCCAGTCGAGTTGAGTCTGAGTACGAGCACATCTATAAACTCGAGGTCGGCAGTTGTGAAAACATCAAAGACATGGAAGAGGCTGTCAACAAGAGGCGTATAGCTGCCCAAAAGAAAGGAGAATGGGTACAAGGGCCAATGACCATGCCGGCTACTGCTCAAAAAGAGCTGCCCATGAAACATAGGTATGTACTATAAAACCTATCCCTCTTCTTTTATGTCTCATTATCCTCTTGAAACATGCCTTACTCTTTTCCTAAGTCCAAAAAAGCTGTGGCTAAGTCCCCGATGCGTACCATAGGCATGCCAGATTTCCAGGATTTGGCTTCGAGATACCCATTGTTGAATTTGACTTCACCAACAACAGAGGTCATCGTGTAGTATCGCCTGCTCCGACTATCGACAAGCTTTTGTACAGCGCCCAGGGGGTGGATTCAATCGCTGGTGTGGATGGAGCCACATCAAACACAACCTGCAGGTGGTATCACATCCCGGCCAATCATCTCGGATGGGCAGAGGATCTAATCAGAAAGATATATGAAAAGAGGAGCACAAAAGAGCAACAGAGAAGAGATGTTATCCTTCGGAGAGAACCCTTCGGGATCGAACTTGATCCGGCGAAGCCAGTAATACTTGATCCCCTCCCGCAGGCAAGAGCACTGAAACCCCAATGTCGAAACATGACATTAGACCGGGAAGGTAACACGAGGATGGCAACAGCTCTTACTTTGCGTATTCCTTTTGTTCACGTAAGTTGTTCCCCAGGCCTTTCAGTTCGGTTGGTGTCTGGAGATCTCTTCAGAAGACAAGGCGGTGTAATACCCAGGAAGGATCAGAAATGCTAATCGCCCTTTCACGTAGTGGGAGACGGAATATAATAGATTTGAAATGAATCGTATGTATAATTCTGTCTGCCATTCCAGTGCGGCACATTTCTGACGTCTCGTCAGACGTTATGAAGACAGTACGTGACGGTATCAAGCATGATATCGATAATTCGGACCCTGCACAGAAGAAGATTCCCGATCTCAAAACCATCCAAAACTTCACTGAGTGGAATAAAAATGAGAAGCTACTCTGTGCGTACTTATATAGCAGTCTACCAGTTCATCCTCGTCGGACACTCGACCAATTCTATTACCATATGCTGGAAGACACGGAACTTCGCGATCAAGATCAAGTTATCTCACGCTACTATTCCAATGTTTGGAAACGTAATCACGACTTTCCCGAAGATGAAGAAGAATACAACTTTGCAAGGCCAGCTTCCACAACGCCGAAACCAACTTTCACTCTTGATATCGTTCCTAAATCACCTGGACCTGAGATGACTAATGCTTTTACTCATGGTTATCGGAGTACCACCTTTCGATCAGGCTTCCGCGTAGAGGAAGAACCCCGAGGATCCTTTAGGGGCAGGAGCAACACAAATATTGAAGATCATCCGGAAGCTTATAATGAACTCAAAGAGGAAGCACATGTCCTGATGGTGGATCAACTTTGGCTCTGGATACTGGACAAGGGTATGTATTTGTATGATGCCTTTTACTTTCCCGTCGCTGAGGTTTCCCCAGACACAATCATCACCAGCTTTCCGCAAAACTGGACTCATGATGGCAATGATCATCACAATGAGAGCGATCCTCAGGATGTGCTCAAAAGTATACACAAGTATTTGTCGCTTGTAAATAGACCGCCGCTAGAGTCCGTTTATGATCTTGCACAGCTCATAGTTTTTAAAAGCCTCTCGACATTCTGTAAGAAGCCAACTCCGTACGGACCGATGCATATATTAGACGTGTACGAGAGTGCGATTGCTGCTGTTGTATGTCCTAAGAATATCATCTTACATACCTCTGTTCCAAGGAGCTAATTTTCAGCAGACTGATAGAGAAACGATTCTCTTCAACGACTTTGCTGCCGAATCTAAAGAAATCAAGTTAAAAGATGCAGTTACAGACGGCCACAAGAGAAGGCCAGAAGAGCTTTATAATATAGATCAGGAGATCGAGCAATTGAAGGAGATCAAGGATATTCAAGACGAACTTTACATCCTGTCAGTGCTACTCGAGTCGCAGATTCAAGTTCTGGAGGAAGCTACAGTCGCGTTGGGTAAGACAACAGATGCTCCAGAATCTAAGCATCAGTCACCTCATATTTTGCCGACTGGAAGGTTTATGCACACCAAAATCGGTCAGACAGTTCCTTATAGTTCGGAATCGAACTTTGAGAAGCTGCATAAAATGGTGCAAGAACAAGAAGCGCGAGTGAAAAATCTCAAACAACAGGCAGATCAAGCAAATAATGCAGTGAGACCCCGATTCAGTTCATCCACGCTACTTTCTCTTATACTGACGAGGGAAGCTCAATCACTTGCTTGACTTGAAGCAAAAGCAAGCGAACGTTTCAGAGGCGAGGTCGGCGCGATGGACCGCAGAGTCTACAAAACAACAGGGAAACATAAGTATGGACTCACCCCCACCTAGCTCCTCGAGTTCACGGAATATAGTCCGAAAACTTGTCACAGCACACTGCATTAGGATCGCCAGATGCCAGATATTTCGACTTGACAGTCATGTGCTAACTTTCTGAAGTGGTGCTCTTCACGCTAGTCACAATCATCTTCGTACGTTCATTTTAAACTAGTCATGTTTCAATGCTAATACCTTTAGGCTCCTCTCTCTCTCCTATCTACGATATTCAGTCTTCGCGTCGTCGAGTTCCCAGAGAAGCTCCACATGTCCTATGTTATCAAATACATGTTTGTCGTGTCCATCGCAGTAATCGTCCCACTTATGGGACTCGTGTTTTACACTACTCGTCTGGCCATTTTCAAAATCTTCTCACGGCTCAAACAGCGACTTGCAGCTCGAAGGTTGTTTCATCAGATTACATGGCGGCGACGGAAGATGACTATGAGAAAGAAGTGGGATGGAGACGACGGGGAGAATGCTTCGAGTACTAAAGAGATTCCTCAGGAGCACAAGGTCTCGAAACGGCGGTTTTGGAAGGAAAGGAAGTCTTTAGTGGAAGATACTGAAAAAGGTGCTTGATCATAGTCCGTCGTGGAGTCGTGCGCCCAGGTGTGCTTTGCACTCTAGTCCTTGTAGTTCAAAGTCAAGGGTCTCGGCAGAGCAAATTGCTTCTCGTCTGACATAATACATGTACGAATTGTTCAAAGACATCGTAGGCCGGGATTCTGGTATGTTTTAAAAGGTATCAAGTCTGATTTTCTTCCTTGTGCAAACCCGAGAAGTTTCATCTTGCTCTCTGGAGCGTCTTTGCAGATCTTAATCACACTACCAGCACCCGATCCCTACATTCCATCATGGTTTCGCCCACATCTCCCAAGTTATTATTATTTAACATCCTCAATCCTCCTGTACCGGCGCGGCTAACAGTAGTTATATGTTATTGAGGAGTCCTTTCCAGTTCGGGTTTCGGAGTAAAACAGTATTGAGCTCCAAAGCCGAAGTGGAGTTCACCGGCAAATCATGAATTCCAAACAAGAAAGATCGTATCTCCCTGGGTGTGGCCGGAGACAAGAAGATGATGATCGTGAAGGCTGCCCATACGAATAAAACAGCCAATGCGTATGAAATGCCCTGGTGAGTGGTCAGCGTTGTGTTCTTGGTTCAATAGCCTTGCACTCTTACAGATAGCCAGCCTACTATACTAGAAATGGTTGATCGAACGGCCGATATTAGTATAGCAACTGTACGACTTCTGAAAGTCGCGACAGCAGCTTCTTCTTCTTGGCGAGTTCGCAACAAAATTGTTGGCAATTCCGCATGCATCCTCTCAGCGAAAGACGCAGTCCGCTGGGTGTTTTGTAAAATGAGTAACAGAGCTGTTGAGTGATTTTCGGACTCGACTTGTAGCCTTTCCGAGACATTGTTCACATCGCACAGCTCTGAATGAATTCGTTCGGCAGAGGACGCAATTTCCCCGGTGTTTTGAGCAATAGCATCCAATGACTGTACAGCTTCCTGCAGTTGTGATTGTTGAGGTACCTCGTAGAATAACTCATCGGTCTGCGCCATGTTTAGGATTGTCTTCCGCAAGGTGTTATTGCGAACTTGTTAGTTAGATATGTCCTTTTTCAAAATAAGGGAAATGCCAGATATGTTGGTCTTTGATGGCAAACAAAGAAATTTGTTTGCAGCGATGACGATTTCACGTCTTTGTAGCCTTTAGGCAGCATCTCCTCCACAAAACAGACAATCCCCCCCTCCCAATTTCGTCCGAGTCCTTTCTTGACCCCGAAATACTCTGCACAACTTTGAAGAAACGCGAATATGGGTTCCCTCGCCTCGAAAAGTCCGTCGAAGAATATTAATGATGTCATTCTATCTTTGACGGAGGAGGATATCGTGAAGATCATCGAGCAGCATTTCAATCTCTTACATGAGACGACTACCAACGGAGGAGTAATTGCCACACCCGGGACATTCCCGAGAATGGTCAATGTTGCCTTCCAGAGCCTACCCATCATTTGTCTCATCTTCTTAAATTTTTCTCATCTCATTTTAGCAAGGAGATCTAGCATCAATTGGAAGAGTCTCAGAGCTTGGGCCTGGATGATGTTCAAACTAAAGTGGCTTATTATCGCTCTCGTTGCCCTCCCGAGTCTCACAATCGCCACCTTCAACTGGTTCGATTCTCCCTTCGCTGCTGGAAAGCAAGTTCTTCTCCATCAGTACGTAACTCTATTTCATGAACGCTGGGTGATCTCGTACAGAGGTATCATCTTCTTTCTTCAACAATGACCCTTTTTTCCAACATGATATGTTTTTGACGTACTAAAGCCTGGAACAGAGTTAAAGAGTGTGCATTTCGTTTCCAAGATCTGGCATGTGAGAGCCAAGCAAATACCTCGACGGAGAGAGAATGCTTCGCGTTGGGAATGTGTTTGGTTCAGCCATTGTGGGCACAGACAATTCAGGTTTTTCTTGGCAATTGGTGGACAACCTACAAGCTATGGGCTAAAAGGCGGTGGGTTTTCGAGATGTGGTTTCAAGCAGATCTTTGGTTCTCCCGCTTGTCAACCAAGACTTCTTGGCCTTTGGACCTCCAATACATTGTGGACGGAATTGAGCAAGCAGCTCCGGTGCAGGCGGCTCCTCTCGATCCTCTGCTCGAAGAGGCTACTCAAGATGAACTTCCAGAGGCCGGCGCACCAATTGGGTATGGAAACTTAGAGATTTGAGATCACTGTTGCAGATTTGTATCATGCTTTCTGTTTCGTTCTTGGGAGTGGTCCACAGCAAAAACAGTACCTGTAAATCCTTTGATTATATCTTGACAATAAAGGAAATATCTTGCTTTTCATTCATGGATTGTATGGAGAACAGTCATCTACTTTGCAAGGATTGGGATATAAGGTCTTTGAAGGAAGACAAAAAAAGCACGGTAGACGTGTGAAGACAATGGAGGACGGACAAGGGCCATTGTCTGCTACCACGAGGGGAACAATTAATATGGAAAACTATAAATTATGCGATTGGAGCCTGACCAAAAGTTGTTTCAACAGCTTCTGCCGCAGGAGTACTTGTCTTGAATATCTCTCAGTCAGTATCTCTCCAAGCAGGTGGTAGACTTCCTCCTTTATCGAAGATACTATTCATTGTGTCTCTACTGGCACATTTCAAGATGTCTTGTACCCAAATTTTTACGTTTTACCGACTCTGCGGCCATATGGTTGTAGGTTCTCGTCACTCTTTACCATGCACACAAGCAAGAGCTGGGGATGAGTGCTGGAACCCGCTGAGTCGGAAAGCGGAGCACAATTACCTTGTCAAACATTGTTCCGACTGTCTCGTAGATATCACTGCGAGCCTGCCTGACAGGGAAGCCGAGGATTTCTTGAATAGTATTCCTAACTCCAGAGTGTTTCTAGGAGAAAATTCCCGAGTCGCCAACCCGGGGATCCACCAGCCTTGGCAAATCGAAAGCCTGGCGGCGGTTGCCCGTGCCGAACAAAACATTTACGAGTCAAGTACCCGCGCCCAAACAGCACGGAAGGAATTACAGGTCAAGAGGGAGTACCATATGAGGCTCACCAGATGGTGGAAACTTCATGATGACTTTTGTCTTGACTTCCCTCAACAAGCTCCCTACATCGTATATGCTCTTGCTAGACAAGCAGCACCCGACGAATTCTTTTCGGAAGCTCAAGGCCCCTTCGAGGATGACACTTGCCCAATTTGTCAAGAAGATCTCCAGCCAGTAAATCAAGTCACAGTGAACACTGCTCGGTCCATTGCCTGCGGACACATCTTCCACCACACTTGCATCGAGGAATGGCTCTGTTCCAATGATAACCCTAGATGTCCGATGTGCAGAAGGGAGTATAACATCGTAGTCAACTATGGTTATGATGAACCACTTTACAGGTATTTCCCGGCTGAGACAAGTTACCGACAGATCTCGGGATCCATTCCATTCCCTCGGACTGGACGTGGTGGGAAGGGTCTGGACCAAGTAGGTGGGGCTCCTGATCGATGGGGTGACCGTCTTGGCTATTGAGCCCTCTGTGTCAATATCTGAGTGTCAAGAATTATGGACTGAACAGAAGCACCAATACCAAGTGGTACTCCCCATTCAGACGTGATTCTTGACCCGAAGTATGCTATCTCCTCGGATTTCCTGTATAAGTAGGGGGAAAAAAGATTTCTTTGATGATCGTAAGTAAAAATTGATAAAATTAGACAAATTACAAGATACCTTTCCCGTTTCACAATAACAAACCAAAATATCTGATTAGCATATGGCAGGATATACTTTATGGAAGAACTGTGGAGGATTGTGTATAAGTCGTCTTGATCGGCAGATGTGGATAGATAGTAGGAAAGGTAAGATTAAAACCTTTTCGTGACTCAAAATTGCGAGGGACTCATTTGTCTATTTTTTCCTGGTGTCGATAGCGAGGCCAGGTCCCCAACATCTCGCTTAATCCTCGCTTATCAAAAACACACTCGAAATGTTTCCCCTTACATGCAGTGTTAGAAATCAATTGTTGATGCTAGTTGTTATGGCTGTTATCTTCTTAAATCTTTGTAGCCTTGATGATACCATCGACGTGCTTTTTTCTGATTTTCTTTATTAGCATCTAGTCACCGGATGCATCACTATTTCTTTCACGTACAATTTCCACTTGCGTAAGTTTGTTTGTATTCGACAGCTACATTGAAGATTGTCCTTTATTGTCTCAGATAAAATGCTGCTTCATGTTCGTGATCATCTCATTATCAACTTACAGCTTCAAGCTTCAAGCTGAACCCATTTTCCGCGTATGATCAGATCCGCAAAGATGGCATATACTCAGGGCTTTCGCGTCATTGCTATATACATGTACAGGAACGGCCGTATGGATCTTCTCGAAGGCCATATTCATGAGTTCAAAGCAACATCAATTGTAATTCCAATACCTGCGAACAACAGGGTGTTTACAAACTTCAGCGCTGCCCAGATTAGAGCAAACAATTCCATGAAGCTCACTGTCGCTCAACGAGTCTTTGGAGCGGCTGGTGATGCTGATGGAACCGGCAGCTGAGCCAGGACATAAAGCAAGTTTGCAAGTAGACTGCCAGCCTATCGTGAAGGTACGGTAAAGACTACTGCGTCGCATAATTTGGCGCCGGGTGTGAAGGGAATTATTCATGCATACCATCCGGCAATTCCTGTCGGAGAAGATGAAGCTATGCTAGATACGTATTGGGAAAAAATATCTGCTGCTTATGGAAACATATCATCGAAACAAAGAAAATCCAGACTTCTGAGCCCAATATGAAAATTGCGGTATCGCCTCTTGATACTGTTTTCCAGACTGGCGTTCCCCACAGTTATGTCGCAGTTCCTCGAAAGTAAAATTTGAACGTTTTTTCGTCTCACCGAGCACATTTTCGAGACATCTATGACGCTTGAGCTTCCATTGACGCTGATATGAACACCCTCGATTAGACTTACATCCTGAATTTCAGCACTGATAGACCAACTTAGCCCCGGAGGGCGAGATCCGCCGTGGATGTCATCTTTACAATGATCGACTTCTACAGTAGTTGATGACGAGCAGGGTCGAAAACAGTTTCCGGCGCAAATTGATTTCATTCTCTCACCTACAGAGGACGATGTGGGCGAACACAAAAAGGATGAGCGTGGAAGGCTAGGCTTGAGCAGGAATTTGTCCGAGAATTTATGTAAGATAGAAATGGAGTGGTGGAGACTTGACTTCACAATCCTACGGACATAACATCAGGAGATTTACGACACCTCCCGAGACTGAATCCCAGGGTGACGGGATTGAAGAATGCACTCGAGTAAGTTGAAGCTTCTTTTCAAATGACACTTTGACTGACCTTCCCATAGCGGGTTTGGGGTTGAATATGAGCATTCATCGGAAGTAAATCCGGAAAAATCAGTCGATAAAATAGATGAACCATTTCAGGCAGAAGGAAATCCGGAAGCATTAGCTGAAGAAGAACATGATCCAGTTAGAGAGGGTTCCAGGACAACTAGAACAAGTGCTGCGTCCAAAACGGTAAATGATGGTGAAACAAGAGCACAGAACACAGCGGTCGAAGGAGCAGCAAAATCCGGAGAGCGTTTAGATGTTGATGCCACCAAATTTAAGAACTCCAAGAATGAAGTACGTCTCCGAGAGTCTTCTACAAAGAGACCCCAGCTCAGACGCTTTGAAACCCCAGCCGAGCTTGGACAACGTCTCGAAAGCCGAAATGGAGGGGAAGAGGATACTAGAAGTGAACTATTGGAGAAACTTAGGGGAAATGAGTGCTGATGCAGTCCAGAACTAAAAGGACAAAAGGGAGAAGGCAAGGGAGGATAAATAGAAAGGAAAGCAAGTCAAGACTGTTTCAAATACGGACAAGCGAGCTACAAGAGCATCCACAGCTGGAGAAGAGGCGGCCAGCATGCCAGTACCAAATATGGTTCGGCCAGAAACTCGAATTATACCACCAACGTGAGAATCATCATTGGCTCTAGTGAGCACGGAGACCTCAGTTGCACCGCCACCTATAAAAGCACCTGCTCCAAGAGGAAAGGAAGGGGAAAAAACGAAGGTCCTGCCACAGCTGCAGCAAAACCACCCTTTATGAAATGCCCGGACACTCCAGTAAAGCCTGCAAGAGCGCCATCCCACAGAACCCAAAAGCTAAAGTTGTGCCCGCGAGATCACCACCCCGAAAGCCTCTCAAGCAAGGATTCCATGACTTGTATGATGTGTCCGACCCAGATAGTGAGTCAAATAGTCGACCCGTAGACGATGAGGAGGAGGACGAGATGCATCTACCAAGTATTAGAGAGCCGATTAATATTCCGAATGATTCGGGATATAATGAAATTGAGGATGGCTCGACTGCGGATGAGGAGCTGTCTCGTCACAGGACGAGGTCGAAGAGCGGTGGTAAGCGAGACAGGACGGCAGTCGAGTTTGATGAGGATGAGGAGGCGGAAAATCCTCGTCCTGTGAAGCAGAGCAAAACACGGAGGGATCATGAAAAGTCTTCAATAATCTTCGAATGAGATAACGCATTTTGGTCTTTGAATTTGGAGTGGGCGTGATGATTTAGTTTAATTCGGGGTTTAATTGCTAAATTAAGCACTTTAATCTCAAAGTTGATTGGCATGTGAGTGTTCTGTGACTATAGTCGATCAGCTGAAAAGCAAGATCACCCATGAGGAAGAAGTGATTTATACCGCTTGAGGGGGCCTAGGTCGGTTTGTCTCCCACCTCCCGTTACTCTTCTGTAGTCTAAATCGCATCAGCTGAATACACTCCCTTGTCCCACAATCTTTCGGGCACTGTACATAAGACAATTAAAAAGTCGGAAACCATGTCAATCGTACTTTCGGATATCTATTGCTTCTCCGCGGTCCATGCGCCTCTATTATATGAACCCCCTAACTCCTGAATTGCTCCCCGACAAGCCCATTCCCATACCTCTATAACACTCATTCCAGTCTGCACGATCTATGCCCTTTTTGGTGCGTTATCCTTAGAGAGTCTCTGTATATCATAATAGTGGTTAGCAGTAAACTTTACAACCAAGAACCATACGAGGGTAGTTACCAAAAGATTTCTCAGCAGAACTGCAATCGTGACTTTTCCAATAGCTGGTACATAGATACTAGCATGTTCCTTCACAGCCGCAGTATCAAAATTCTTTTCGCTGGAGAAATTTATGCATACAGCCCCATCTCTGATCAACTTCGGGTCCACCTTGTAGTTCTTGCCCGGTACACCGCTGATCACAACATCACTCAATGCCAAGCACTTCTCTAATTCCCAACCTTCTTTGACTTGAACTTCGTGTTTGTGATGTTTGATTCCGGTTCCACGAGTAAAGAGCTGTACGCCGTCCAAGTCGATCGAATAGACATGAGCGCCATCGTTCGCGAGCAAAGCTGCCAACGGCCTTCCAACGACTTCAGAGCGATTTATGACAGTAATAGTCTTTCCAAACAGCCTGTTTCCGTACGGCATGATCGTGTTGTATATCTGCAAATATTCCAGAACCTTGACGACTGCGAGTGGTGTACAGGGTAAAATGGACTTATGCTGATTCGTGGGAGGATCAAGGAAGCGGATATTCTGATACATGTTGAAAACGTACTTGTGAGAGAGGCCTTCGACATCTTTTGAGGGAGAAACGAGCTGTTGGATATAATAATCCTGTCGGGATGTGCTGGGGAAGATGGGGTAGTATACGATGATTCCATGGACTGAGGGATCGATGTTTGCGGCTAGGATTGCTTCTTCGACATCCTCTTTGGAGATAGTTCTAATTTCGAAAAGGAAGCCACTGCGACAAATTAGCAAGTATTCTTCGTGGTATGTTTCTCCAAAAGGTTCGTAATAAAGGGCAAAAGATTGCCCCTGGTTCGACTGCTAAAAAATGCTTGTTACAATCGCTTGACAGACTCATAGGAAGCAAAAGCGTTTGACTTTGAATATATCCTGGCCCAATGTCATATAATTGATGTTCGAAGTCACAAAGACATTATATGACGTTGCGTAATGTATGGTTTCAAGTGGATCTTGATAGCTTCCCTCCGCTAAAGTGGCAACTTTCCTACCACTTACTTCTCTTTACAAGTCTTCGCTGAATACTCAGCATATACTTGAGCGGCAGGATCCTCATTCGCCAGGAACCCAACTAGCTTGGGCTTGAAATCAAGCTCCGTCAACCCTTGTGCCACCTCTCCGAGTAAGCTCTTCGAAATTGTATTGGCTAGTATGACTTTGCAGGTCGGGACCGTCGGTGGAGGGGTACTCGACTCGGAAGATTTCGAAGGGTTCGCAGTTTCCGCAGACATCTTGAAGGGCTGAAACTTCTGAAAAGACAATAGCAGTATTGCTGTAGCGTGTTTAGGGAAGATATTTCTCGGGCGCAGCAGGATGACGTTCTGTTCAATAGGACGACTGTTCACATTCTGCGAAAGAAAATTATTCCTTATCTCGAGCGATAAGACGAGGGGTGGAGGGGTAATTTAGGTGCCGCCTTAAGGAGAGCCGCACACTATCCAGGTTCAGTTTGAATTTAATTACCTAGGTGCTGACTATCGTTGAGCTAGTGAGATTATGAGGCATTTTGACTTCCTGGAAATCCAAATCTATCTTACTAAACCCATGATTATTAGGTTTCAAATCCTCACCTGTGTTGTTATATCCTCCCCACCCCCCGCCTGTCCCATTAGCTTGAAATATTCTCTGAATTTGCTACATATTTCATGTAAGAATTGTTTGATTTCTAACTACAGGATATATTTGGTATCAAGAACAAACCTCTACCAGGGCTGGCCATCGATAATGTAGGTCAAGTCGCTTTGCAAGTTTTCTCCTATATCAGATCTGAATGACTTCCAACTTGATGTCCTGATACTCTTCTACACTTAGTGATCGCTGCTATAAGTAGCCTTTGCAGGTCTCCTGATATTCATATAGAAATAACACTGGTTCGACTCCTTCGACCTATGAGGATGGACAATTAGTGTCCAAAAGGATTGAGTGAAGTCTATATATCTTGAAATACAATCACTGAACTTCTCTTACCTATTGATTCCGATTTCAAATTCACTTCGAGGGACTGGCGTGCCTGATCAGAGACGACCCCTGTCTAGCGGGGCGCGCGGGGGTCAAGAAGAGGCAACTCAAGTCGCTAGTGGCCTGAGAGACCTCTCCTCTTCAATTTCGAGCTTCAACTTGCAACATTTCGAACTACCCTCACTTTTCGAATTTTGGAGGTTCAACGCAAAGACTCACATGTACTGGAAGACGTCTCGAACGCTTCACAAAGGAGGTCAAAACAATGCCTCTCTTCACAGTAGCAGATTGGATTGCGGCCGCTCATCCTAGCGCTGGGCAGATTGAGAAGGAAGAGGATATTGTTGCGGATTATGCTGGCTGTAAGAACATAAAGTCAACTTCTTAAGCACCAACTGATTGAGAGAATAGCGATTGAGTTGACTGTATACACGGTGGAGAACCTGGTCAATGACTTGGCACCGTTCATTCATGACGATGAGAACCTGGTAGGAGTGGCCAGAGGTAAGTCAATCTCCCTTCAAGCTACTGGAGGTCTTCTCACAGGTTACAGGATTGGACCTTCTGTCCAGAGTCCTGAGTAGAGTAACGATAGAACCATCTAGACATACAGGTGAATGATCGTTCTATCATGCGCAATCCAAATTACTAACCTTTTTGGATAGTCAAGTACCTCGCCGACTATCTTTGCAGTAGACTTGAGAACACTAATGGTCTACCTTCTTTCCGCGCCGGTATCCATGAAGTGGCCCGCTGCCTGGAGGTCATCGTTTCCTGGAAGCACTTTCTGCCCGGAGAATCAGCAAATGTTGTATCAGCGGTCTTTAGTCTCTCCAATGAGAGCAGATTCAAGGATCTTAAGGTTGCAGCTCGTCAGACTCTTTATTCTTTGATTGGAACCCTCATCACATCACGAGGAGAGGCGCTTTTGAAATCTACGACAATTCCTCGACTCGTCCATGGCCTTGTTGGTATTGCGCAGTTTGAAAAAACACCAGGCTGTTTGGGTGTGCTTTTCCAACTCTACAGGTATCTCAGCAAGGAGTGGGATCTTGAAGCTGTAGAGCTCCAAGCGCTATGGGACTCCTTTAGCAGATACTGGCCTGTGACGGTTGGTGGATCCGCCCAACAAGTGTCCAAGCCAACCTCTGAGGAGCTACGAGAGATGCTACTCGAATGCATTCTGTCGAATGATTCTTATGCAAAGGATGCAATTGCAATGTGCTTGGTTAAGCTGGATGTCACAAGTGATCTTTCTGCGACTACGAAGGTGGGGACATCTATTTCTTCTGAGTTGCGGTGAGCTGATATCATGTAGAATGAGGTTCTAGCAACTCTTGCTGCATGCGTAGAGTCTTATTCTGCACCAGCGATTGAGCCATGGTCGCTCAAAATCTGGAATTCACTCAAATTCGAGGTTTGGAACGGAGAGAATGACGACTTCATCAGATCCACGTTGAAAGTCTTCCATGCCCTGAGCTCTAAACTCAGTCAGAATGCACACGACTGGACAGATTCTGATAGCTCTTTGGCTGATTACCTGCTTACCGCTGCGAAGGAATGCAAGGAACGCCTACAAGACTCCAAGAAGCAGTTCATGAGATCTACTGGTATGATTTTGAGCGCTATCGCATCCGGATCACCTCATGCGTTCCAGTTGGTTTTTAAAGAGGTTCTCCCAAGCATAGTTACAATTTGGCAAGATCTACGACTTGGATCCGAGAAGACACTTTTGCTTGGAGTTTCCAACAATATTTTGGTTGCCCGGCTTGCATTGCCCGATATTTCAAATCCTGATGCCAAGTACCCAGCGGGATCAGATGCTTTAGTCGCAGTCGAACAGCAGAATATGGCTCAACTGACGACCGATTTTGCGAAATTCTCCCAAAACTTGGTTGATGTCTACTTTGGTGCATTTACTGATTCCGACTTATCTACCGCCGACCCTACACTCACCGTTGCGGCGATCAAGGGCTTGACGCTACTATTTCAAATCCCGGATTATCTATCAAAGGTGGAGCAAGGCATGATTGTTCAGAAGCTGAACGGGCTTGCTACCAGTACAGCACAAGACGCTGAAGTTGCACATACCGTTCTGGAATCGCTGCAGCAAATCTGTTCGATCGAACCTATCGTTTTCCGAGAAAACACACTGCTTGACTTCCTTCAGAAGCTCCCGGAGACACTTTCGACGAATCCAGAAGAATCTGAACGTGAAATAGAGGAGATTGTTGTTTATTTGGAGGCTCTGACAGAAATATGTTGCACTGTCGTCTGCAAGAAGGAAGCCAAGCCCTTGCCAGCTGTTATGGGTGCTGGTAACTTCTGGCATAGAAACTTCGATGCCATGATGGAAAAGCTTCTGACTAAGTACGTCAGTATTATGAGCCACGGCGGACAATTGCCGTATGCCGGTGCACTTGTTGCCTCCATTGCGAACGCTCTCGAGAAATTTAACAAGACGGTTGAGGAAGCACAGCTTGCTGGGCAACGTCCTTTTTCGAACGATTTGATGACGGGACCTTACGACCACATCATCTTGTCATTGTTCCGCGAGCTCGTGGTACAGAAGGTTGATTCAAACGGCCAGTTGTACATTGGTCTCAAGTTATCTAGCACCAGCGATGATCTCGACAGACTAGTGAGAATGGTTGGAAGGGTAACAATGGTAGCATTGCGCTCTAAGTTGACGATTGACACCAACAACATGGTGCTGAACTGGAATCGCAAATTTCCAAATGAACCCAGCTCGATCTGGTCTTTATTCACGCACACTGGCGATGGAATGCTTGCCGCTACGCAGAAGAATCTGCAACAAGGTCCCTCAGATAAGTGCCTTGCGAATATCCTGTCTACTGCGGTTCTCGCAGCAATGCCATCAAAGGTAAGTTCTGAACAAATTATCTTATTAGCATATACTGACAATTCTCAGATTAAAACCGAGCTACGCGTACCTGCAGGCAATGTTGCAGCTGCAATGATCAACAACTCCCTCAACATGCCCAAGGATAGCTCTCGAGCATGCCTAGAATCAACTCACGAGATGCTTCAGCTTCTGGTGAACAAATTTGGCGCTACCAAGGACGTCTTGGAGGATAACTCTACGCTCTTGGACCTAATGAAGGCACTTGTAAGCAGTGCGAGCTCTGTAAACAAAAGGCAAGCAAGCAAAATCTATCAGACGCTGGCATACTTCACAGCAGCATCGCTTGCAGCATTTGACCCCTCGCTGGTCCCTCTCATCAACCTCATGATCGATGGTGTCCAAAATCCTGACATCGGCCGCAAGATTGCTGGATCTTTCCGCCTTTTACTAGAACCATCTCCCATTCTCACCAAAGAGAACTACTGCGCCGTCAGATTGTTGAGAAATTCGAAATGCTTTGCCATTGCGGTCAAGCCTTTGATTGCGCTCTGGCGATCAGCTACAGAGAGAGTCCTGAAGGAGAACTACTTGATTGCTATCTCAGGCATCCTTTTCTACATGACTCCAGAGCAAATCGACGATGCCATTTCAGCTTCCGAACTCCTCCCTATTATTCTCGAAGGTCTCGCAGTCAAGGACGAACAATTCACCAAGACGGCCTTCATGAAGACCCTCCTTAATTTGGTCCCTCGCCATCCCAAGGTTGTTGAGGAGCACCTCGATTCTGTTCTGAACCGTGTTTTGGATCGCCTTCGCAACACCTATGATTCTCCCTCGGACAGTTCTATCGAGTGCCGTGTCCTGGCTGGAGATGTCCTCATCTTCTTGGTCAAGACTGCCAAACCTGCTCTACTCTTGCAGCGCTCTATCAAGATCAACCAGGAGCTCAATTGGGCCAAGGATGATGTTGCGTGGGATGTTAGGAAGAAGATCGGAGAATGCTCCATGCAGTGGTTTAGCCTTGCTGATCGTGCTTAGTAGATCGCTCGGTGTTTAAAGCTGCTTGCTCCTCTAACAGCTCTTCTGGTTTCTTGAATTGGGTCTACTTGGGAAAATATGCCTTGTTACTTGCCTCCATCCTTGGAAAAGCGCTTGGTGGATGTTCGGGCTGGTGGATCACACATTGGCGTATGCATAGCGATGGCGTTAGATGGATAAATTGAGCAATGATGCTTGAAAAGATGTGATCACATTAAAGACGGGAAACTTAAGATTAGAACAAGAACGTGAAATCTACACGGATTCTCCATGCTCAGCGTTGCAAAAATAGGCTTAAAGCTCGTCGATGAGAAAGCGTCATTTATCAGATTCAATACTTGATTTAGCAGATAGAGTACCCTAACGCCCTCTGCCATGCTTCCACTTTCAGTCTTCCACTTCGCGCTCCCAAATTTCAAGATACCAAAGCCTCAATCACACACACCCCAGGATCCCTTCACGTAGGCTTCTTGCTCCTCTTCTTCGACGACTTCGGCGTCGCCGTCTCCTCACCACCAACACCAACACCCGAACTCTCCGCCAACAAACTCGCCCACTTATCATCCATACTCTTATTCTCTTCTCCCTCCTCAACCGTCGGCACCTTCTTCTCCTTCCTCACCACCTTCGCCGGATCCAATCTCCCCACCACATCCACCGCACTAGCAATCATCTGCTGAAACGGCAACACCACAAAGAACCCCTTCTTATCAAACCATCCGGTAAACGGCTTCCTAATACTCACCACCTTCTCCTCCTTGCTCCCCTTCTCCCACACCGTAACAGTTAACTGATAAACCGGGACATTCTTCTCCGTCTTACTCGCTACCTGGATCTTCTCCCCCGTCTTAGGATTGGTGCCGACGTAAATGGTGCCTTTCTCGACGCCCCAGATCCAGAATGTGAGAGCGCCGTTGAGGAGTGTGTAGATGAGGACAGCGATCGCGGTGTAATGTTTTGTGGAGTCGAATCCGAGCTTGTAGTCCCAGGAGAAGGTTGCGGCGCAAATGGCGAAGGCCGAGTAGCCGAGTGCGAGACGGGTGTCGGTGAGGGTGTGGGATTGTACAAAGGAGAGAGAATTGAGGTAGGCGGGGATAGCATCGTCGGAGGTATTTTTGAGGTCTGGAGGGGGGATTAGCTGGTATTTATGGAAGGGCGACATTTATTTCTGTGTTTGTATTGCTTATTTCGGAAAGGAAAGTATTTGAAAGGAAAGTATTGTATTGCAGAGTATTTGGAATATGAACATACCTGCCAGCGAGTGCACCGAGATTCTTTCCTGTGAAGTTGCCATATTTGCGATTGTCGTGAAAACGAACGTGGAAGTTTAAGAGAAGTGGTCTCTTGGGGGCTGAGACGGCAGTTTGGACGAGGCGCGGTTGGGCGAACGTGTCTTGAACTGGGAGCTCTCGGAACGAGCCGAGCTAGCGTTCCTTGCCATTTCGGCCATTTCAACGTCAGCTACAGTACTACCGGCCTGATCCCCTCGAAGCCTCGAAAAGCCTATATTGCGCCAACAGCAACAGGAAAGCTACCACAATCATGTCGCAAGTTCCTGTTCAGACGATCCATAGGGATCCCCAGCTCTTGTAGGAATGCCTATTATTGTAGCTCAAGCAAGCTGTTACGTGAAGATGTGCTGACATTGATATGCAGTTACTGGATCTTGATCCCCATCACAGTGGTCATGGTCCGCATCTCCTCTCTTGAAGAAGCTGTAGCAGGCAATTAACTCTCCCAGATCTTAACAGGAGTCCTCCGTCACTACGCAACAGTACTCATGCAAAGCGCGCCCAAGAAACAAGAACTCCCTGCCATCCGCGAGCAGCGCTCTCTCCTGCGCGGCATCAACCTCCGCGGCAACGCCAACGTGATCTCTCCCGCCTCTTTCCAGGCACGAAAAGACTACCTCGTAACCGCATACGAGAATGGCGCGTTCCTGAAGGAGCCTGATAGGAAGGGACAGGCCGCCCCGAATCCGATGACTGATCCTGCCGCTATGGAGGGCATGATGGGCATGATGAAGGGAAATATGGCGATGATTGTGCCGCAGACGCTGATTATGGGATGGATCAATGCATTTTTTAGTGGATTTGTTATCAGTACGTTTTCCGCCCATCCCTCGAATATGTCCCGTTGGCTGTATTATCAAGCATGCCCGTGACTTTACGGACACTTGGTATGAGGGCTTGCTGATTCTACTAGTCAAATTGCCATTCCCTTTAACCATCAAGTTCAAGAGCATGTTACAAGCTGGTGTTGCGACTAGAGATATGGACCCGCAGTGGATGTCTTCGATCTCGTGGTATGTGTTGTGTATTTTCGGATTGCAGTCGGTATTCAACTACTTGCTTGGAAGTGATAATGGTAGGCCACCACCCCCTTGTTTGTATAGAGCATAATCTAATATCGAGTAGCTGCCAGTCAAATGGCTCAGCAAATGGGTCAGATGGGCCCAGGAGCTGGAGCGCAGATGTTTGGACCTGGCGTTGACCCGGACAAGCAATTCCAGGCTGAGGCGGAGAACTTGGCTGTCTTGACTCATGAGTACACATTAGCTGGTGTTGAGGATAGACTATTGCAGACAGTCAAGGTGTAGATAGAATATCTAGGCCGGTTCATCACTAGAAATGGACCTCGTCGAAAGGTCGTCCGGGGACTAGATACCTGTTTGTGTATACCACTTTGCGGGTAGCTAAAGCTGATACCAATGCATACAATCTAGAGAATTTGAATAAACCGGGATACCGAATAATCAGTATTCGCGGACGTGAGAACGCAGCGATCACATTGAGCAAGAGCGATGAACGCTATTGCCTCCGTTGAAAGCAGCGGGGCTTTAGCTCCCCTCATTCTCATCAGCTCTCTTCTCACTCCATCATCCGTCTACTCCTCACAACTCATCTTGACTTTACTAATCCTTCCAGTCTCAACATTGAAATGGCGAACACTACCTTGGTTCCAATGGCTCACAGTCAGCCCAATCGAACGATTCTTCCAATGCCCATGGCAAACGGATGTCCTACTGAAGAGGAGCTCAGCGGCGAATGGACACTGGTAGAGAAAGGGCCTAATCCACCAACCTGCTCCTTTCACGGTCCGAATTTTTGTGATAAAAATGATTCTGGTGATAAGTCAGTGTCGCAACCTTCAACGTCAACGGTAGCGGCATCGAAGAGAGGTTTGTCTCAGCCAGAAGACTGTTCTCGTAACAAGAAACTTCGACTTTTCAAGTAAGATTCCTACCACATCTTAGGGTACCATAGTCTAATAGGCATCAGTTCTCTGCGGGATATTATCAGCATTCAGGTCGATCCGGATCCACTTCCTTTCAGCGTACACCGAGACGTGCTTCTCTCCGCTAGCCCAGTTCTCTCGTTTCTCTGTAATCGCGCCGCTACCCGTAACGACAGAACGATTTTTCTTACCCTTCGGTGCCCAGACACTATACAGACTCTATGCTATTGGATGTACCACGACAAGATCTGCATCTCACAAGCCATCTCACGGCGTTCCAGTACCCATCTCGACCCATTAGAGACAGCATCAGGGCTATTTGTCAAGCTATTCATTGAAGCTGATAACTTCTCTATGCCACGTCTTTGTAACGATGCAATTGACGCCCTCCTCTGCCGTGCCCAAACCATCGATCTTGTCAGACTATCTACCCACGTCTACGCCAAAACCTCACCAAGTTCGCCTCTGAGGAAGCTGTTTGTCAAAGTTGTGAGTTACAGATACGATGCCACTGATCTACTTGAGCACAAGAACTCCATATGTGCGGACTTCTTGTTTGATCTTGCGATGGCAGCCTTCAAGGATCGTGATCAGGGCTTCAATAGGTTTAGGGATCGGATGCCACCGCAAGAGGGTTTCTGTGCAGCTTTTCATGTTCATAAGAGGAGTGAGGGGAGGTGTGTAATGATGAAGGGATTTGTTGTTGCCGAAGAGGAGCGACCTCAGGAGTCAACATGGGCCGGTGGTAAACTTTGAGACTTTCTCTATGAGATACCTTGGGGACGCGATATCGTAGCTTGATAAAACGTGCTTTGGAGGATTTGTACTTGTAAGCTACTTTGCCGCCTACACCATAAAGCACAACATAACAGGCACATCCTCTGAGATGAACTCCAACGACCTGGCTTGTTTTTATCTAGCCTCGAAGATCAATCAGAGTGGATACTGAAGCATGATCGCTGGCAACCTCGAGCTATACCAATTTTTAGTCCCCTCGCAACGATTCTTCCCCTTCGAGAACACTTAGCCAGCTAAGCGAGGGCAGCCATTCCAGCACTCCTCATATCAGCGCACTTTTTCTATGGTTTTCTTTCGCAACACCATCAACCACCTTCTCGTCAATAACGAGAGTCGACGCTCGAGCTCCCTCTGCTTTCGTTGTTCCTCCCTCTGCTTTCGTTGAGCAGAACTACGTATGTTCCTATTCTTCTTCTTGACTTCCAACCCTGTTCCTCACGTCTTCAGCGGCAAATAGCCTAACCCCGCGAGGCCTTGCCCTCATCCATTTTCACGTTGATAGTCAGGAACAGTGTTCGAGCTACCTATGCTTTCTTTTGCAAGGGTTTAAGCTTGTATTCTCCCCCTTCTCATTCAATTCTGTTCTTCACGTGTCCAGCAGGCAACCACCTAACAACTCAAGGTCGCGGCGAATGCTTAGGTATCAGTCACTCAACAAGAACTCGCTGTTGCCATCAGACTATCGCAAATAGCAAAGACATCTCTTTCTACCGCAAAGATGATGAGAAGACAGGCTGCCGAGCCGGTAGAGCCATTGAGCAAACGCGCTTCTTTGTTCAGGTAAAGCCAAAGCTGCCAAACTCTTTCAGAAGATGGAGCACCTCTAACAGCATCCTACCACAGTGGATTTGACAAGATGATTACGTTGGTCGTTGGTCAAGGACCCGTCACCACGAAAATCCACGTTCACCAGGCCATCCTTTGTAACAGCAGCCCTTTCTTCTCCGCAGCTTACAAGCCAGAGTGGAAGAAGCCAAAAGAGAAGGTCGTCAGACTTCCAGCCGACGACCAGGACGAGATTCAAATCATGGTGTACTGGATGTATCATGATAAGCTTCGCTTCACTGAAAAGCAGTTCTACGACTACGATGACCTCGACGGCAACAAAGACATCTTAGACACCAAATGGGGACTGTTGGCACAACTCTATGTCCTTGGAGACAAGTATGGCATTGGAGAATTCCAGAACGATGTCATGGACGCCATCATCAAAGAATTTATTCAAGACGACTGTAGGTTCCCGCTAGATATCGTCCCATACGTGTATGACCACACTACAAGCTCTCAGGATGTCTTGCGATCGTTCCTTGTCGATTGCATCAAGGCGTTTCCAGACCAAGATCTCGTCACTGCCAACGCGGAGATGTTGGGTTTAGAGTTCTTCGTCGAATTGAGCTCGGCTTATATGGAGGAGAAGATTAACGGACATTTCGTTGATCAGGAGGCTCCTAATTGGGAGTTCTGTCACCGATATCACGTCCATGATCCAGAGAGAGACTGGAACTGTACCGTCTTGCGTGAGGCAAATGTTGTCGATGAGTCTGAGGTTTAGCTTCTCTTGGAGTAACGAGCGATTTGACTTTGAAGGTAGCTTTTCCACCTCGGTACGTTCCACAGCTCATTGAAACCCCTTCTTGTGCTAGGGTTTGTGTCCTGCGTAATGGGCATACCGCTTCGCCATTGCGATATGTTCTCCAAGCTGAATTATATTAGTTTCATGATTGAGACTTGCGATTACAGAAGCTTGAACGGTCCTCTTCCTCGGCATGTCTATCAGATTGAGAGCCTATGGAGCGTGGGGTCTGAACTTTCGATTCTAGGGAAAAGAGTATTTGATACAGGCCATGGTTGGGTGAGATTAGGTTGATACTTTCCACGTGGTTTAACATAAGCAAGTACTGCTTTTGCATAATCTCTGCTGTATGGTATGACAAGAAACTCAAAGCCAAACTCCGCCAGACTCCAAACACCGCGTCCATGCAAACTGTGCCTAAGTGACTCAACCTCTCTTACTCTTCTTAACAGGCTCCGCCTCATCCTCACTGATAGCATCAATCTCCATCTCATCCTCGCTCCCAGCCACATCCCTACTCCTCTTCAAGCCCTTCATCTTCCTCGTCTGCAACTCCTTCAAATCCTGCTTACCAAGATGTATCCTGCCCATCTTGTCACCCACAATATCCGTCTTGATATTCTTCTTTGGTCTCTCCTGACTCGTCCTCGCCCTCTTCAGCGCCTCTTGCAACATACTTTCATCCGCCTCCTGAACTCTCCCAACCCTAAAATCCATCCTCGGTCCCATCTCCTCGACCTCCACCCTCGGCAATTTCTGTCCACTCCTCTTCGTCCTCATCAAATAAATCCTCAAGTGCACTTTTGGTTTCACCTCCTCCCCGTCTACCGTATCCCTCGCGGAAATACTAACCATATACTGCAAGCCCTCCACATCGACTTTATCCGCTGGCTCGCCCTTGAAGAAGTCCGTAAAGAGGGACTTGACGAGCGTATATTCATTCGCGACGGGACTCTCAAACGGCGTGCCGGAAAAGAGTAACATGGGCTTCAACCCCACCGCGCATTTCTTATTCTTGAACTGCGCCAGTGTCCTGAAGCTCTCAGCCTCGAGATACAGCTCTAGCATATCAAGGACTTTATGACCATACGTCCTGACAAAGGTGATCGCATGCGGACGCTTCTTGCTGCTGCTCCCAAATACCAACAAACTAGCGTCGTTTTTCTCGGAGAAGAATTCTAGAGAGGCAGCGTCGTCGAAGGGGTGGATGGCGTTCTTCTTGGTGAATTTCTTGGCGAGCGGAATCCGCAGTTGGTAAAGATCGGTGAGGGCATCTTGAGTGATTTGAGAGCAGGTTGTGCCGCGTAGGAAGAGGGCGGTTTTGGGGTTTTCGATTGCTTTGGGGGCTTTTTTGTCGAGGGCTCGTTTGGAGCGGGCGTTGCGCGGTTTGCTATGGGAGACATTAGTTGTAGGTCTTGTAAGTGATACTCTCAGGATTGAGCAATTGAGAAATGGGTAATCTTACATTTGGCGCAACATCTTGATTTGAGTTGCGGGTGGTGTTTGGTTGCGTGAGAATTGGGTGAATCGTCGCAAGCTGGACGAAGCTCAATTCTGATATCTCGAATCTCGAAATCTTCGCTATCAGAAAAATTAAAGTGGGGCGATAGTAAACTCCTCGAGCCAGGCACTCATTAGTTACTAGCCGGCCCACCTCCAGTTTCGCTCGGGGCTCGCAGTAAGCGAGCCCCGAGCGAAACTGGAGGTGGGCCGGCTAGTATGCCTTACCCTCCGAGCCTTCACA
>JACBAH010007467.1:0-32471 GCA_014282315.1 Neospermospora avenae | reverse complement strand
TCCACCCACACCCCCAGCATAGCCAACATGAGCCTGTCTCCCTCCTTTCCCTCCCCCGAAACTGCGCGCCAAATCGCCGAAGCGCGTGCCGCTCTCGAAGCCTCAATGTCCAATATCGGCTCCTCCCTCGACCGTACCCTCCAATCCCGCGCCCAAGACCTGCACTCCAACTCCAAACAATTAGAGAAGCAGCAGAAAGATGTGGAGAAAGCTACAGAGGGACTGAGGAAGGAGGGCGATAAGCTAAGGAAGGTTGCGGATGAGGGCATGAGGAAGGTCAAGGAGTTGGGGAATGTGCAGAATTGGGCGGAAATGCTGGAGAGGGATTTCTTGGTGTTGGGGGAGACACTAAGGTTGGCGAATCAGGGGAGTGAGAGTGGGAGTTTTACGGGGAGTGAGAGTGAGTGGGAGACTAGTAGTGAGGGGAGTCAGATGGATGAGCGAGCTCAAGAGCCTGTGGGTGCTCTTGATGGAGGAGGGGTGGCCGTGAAGAAAGAGGTGAACCAGACGACAATTGATGCCGATGGAGATACCCAGATGAGTGGTGCTGCGAACGAGTCTGTGGGCAAGGGAAAGGAGAAGGCTGTTGAAGCTATCGTTGATGCTGCGAGTATGCAAAGCCCTATTACAGCTGCATGGGGCTCAGCGACGACTACAATCATGAGTGCATCAACCTCGGATCCATCTTCGAGTTCCGTTCACGCTGCAGCATCGGTGGCTAGCTGAGTGTATCAGCAGGCGGCTCCGGATTATCAACACCAGTTTCGAGATCAATCTCGCCTCTACCTGCCACTTCTCAATCTGCAATAATGCAACATTTGGATATACTTTGGCCCTTCTCTAATACGAGGAGGAGTCTCCCTGCTGAACCTGGTACCAAGGAAAGCGTGGACATAATACGACTGTTTCTTTTGCTGAGAAGCCATCTTTTTCCTATATCAAGACACCTCGCGCAAATATGCGCCCACGAGAATGTGATTGTGCAAGGCTTGTTCTTTGGAGGAGGTGACAGAACTTTGCCGAGGGTACCTGCGATGACGATGGTGTATGAACACAAGTAGCAAGTCACGCGTCGCGAGCTCACCATGGCATGGGACGCATGCTGTACTCTCCGAGAGTACGAAGGAAGTGTGGCCGAGAATCTTGCGATGAGATGGTGTACAGATCACGTTTTTGTTGCCATACGGCGTGGCTAAAGCTGGACACAGATTGATTTCGCTGGTGCAATCTATCCGAACATTCTCTTCGAGACACGTCTCTCCATGCCTCGAGCGATTCCGAGCTGAGAGAAACAATTTCGATCCAGACCAGGTCTCTTAATTGCAGCCACTGGGATTTGCCCGATCGTTACATCGTCACCAAAAATCAATCTTCGGAAATCTATGTCTTACCGCGAGAATGTTTTTTTCCGAATAAAATTTATGGAAGGCGATCCAGACCCCAGGTCGCAGTGGCCATCGAGAATGCTTCTACAGCCACAGCATATCTGTGGAGGATACGTCAATTACATGGTTGCAAGAAAGATCTGCTCGCATTCCACTGTCCACTACACTTTCTTCATTGTACAGCAATTCAAGCAGGTGCCTGTTTGTTTTCAGCCAGGACCTTGAAACCACGATCCTTAAGAATTCGCAGCCAGTGAGACTATTGCTTACCTTTCCCCGCGTTTTCAATCTACAATACTGTTATTAATGTTCCGCGATCCCTGTTATATGTCTTAAAAAAGCTTCACTTGTCAGATATCGAACCCCTATGGCGCAATCACCAGTACATATCTAGTTCTTCTTTTTGTTCTTCTCGGAATAGTTCCCGAGAAGCTATGCTCTGAAACCAGGAAGAGTGTTACAGAGGAAAATGATGCCGGGCTTTATTCGAGATGTCCCCCGGTTGGGAGCCTGCACCTCGGAAACCCATCGCAATGTTTCTGTGTCTCGGAATCACTACATTCTCCCCGGCATTTGGAATGTGTACCTGCACGGGATTGCCGGCCAAGTCGAAGGCTTGTACGGCACTATCCCGGATGCGGAGAAACCCAGGTCTGTTTCTGCAGCTTGTGTGATTCAATCTGGACCATGTTCATTGTCAAAGCAATATCGCGGAGTGATTCTAGTGGCTCCTTCAGTGGCTGATGTCCATTCGATGCAGAATCTATCAGTTATATTCGAACCGAACACTACGTTGTGCTGATTCGGTAATTCCTTACGCATTCATGAGTTCGTTCAAAGAGAAACATCCCATATATGTAGACTGGGAAGCTGCCGGGCAATTTGTATTTGCGCTGTTCACCTCTCAGGTCTCCTCACCTTTGAAATACTACTGCTGCGCGGCTCTTACTCTTCTTCTTTCTCCTCTCCCATTCCCGCCAGTTGAATCTTGGAATCATTTGACAACCGAAGCTTTGTGGCCAAGATGCTTCCGTCAACCCTCCTATGGGTATGCCTCTCCATCTCCTTCTCCCAAGCCGCCGTCTTCAAACCCGGGCAAAAGTTCCAAATCATCCTCAACGCGATCCCCAATCTCACAGCATCACCCAACGTCGTCCCCGGCGACGCCGTAGTATTCGACATTGACCTCTTCGACACCGACGCCGCCACAATCGCAGGCTTACAGAAACAAGGCAAGATCGTGATATGTTATTTCAGCGCAGGAACTTACGAGCCGTGGAGGCCTGATGCGGGCAATTTCACGCAGGAGGATAAGGGCATGAGTTTGGCGCCTGAGTGGCCTGATGAGTACTGGTTGAGGATTGATAATAGGAATGTTAGGAGGATTATGACGAACAGGATACAGCTTGCAGCAGCTAAGGGGTGTGATGGGATAGATCCGGATAATACAGGTATGAGATCTTCGTCGTGATAGTCAACAATACTTTCCTTCTGGCTCAAGTCTCTCTCATCCTGAGTATGTCGCTAATTTGAGTCTATAGATGGTTATGTATGCATGCCCTTCAGATGATTTCAATGAGCATTCAAGATTCTCGAAGCTAATACAAATAAAGCAAAACCCAAACAACAAAATCAGTCTTACGCGAGGTGCTCTGATCGAGTACATGCAATGGATGGCCTCCCAGGCGTCCTCCCTCAACCTCGCAATCGGTCTCAAAAATAGCATGGACATTCTACCTGACCTCCTCCCCGTAATGCAATTCGCGGTGAACGAGCAATGCGCCGCCTTCGGCGAATGCGCATTCTACAGCGCCTTTTTGGCCGCCGGCAAACCAGTCTTCCACATCGAATACCCGCTCTCGATCCCGAACATCCTACCAGCGGACCGAACAAAGGGGTGTCAGATTAATGGCATGAATGGCATGAGCACGGTGTTTAAGAACATGAATCTCAATAGTTGGGTCGGGTATTGTGATGGGAGTAGCGCGACGACTGTTACGAAAGCGGGTGGAGGCACGAATCCGGAGGCGCCGGGTGTCAGTGGGAGACCGAGTGCGACGGGGAAAATGACCAGTAAACCGGCGACTACGAGGGTGCCGAGCTCGAGCAGGACGTCGTCGAGGACGACGGCTACGAGTAGAGTCACGACCACGAGTAGAACGGCCAGAACGTCGAGCACTGCTAGGTCGACGAGCTCAAGTGTGCCTGGAGGGTGTGTTTTGAGGCATTGGGATCAGTGTGGAGGGAACAACTGGAAGGGATGTACGGTCTGCGAGGTAAGCCTTTAGCTTTTTTCTTTTTGCCATGTGTTTCATATATGAGTGCTAATTACTGTCATTCAGGCCGGCTTTACTTGCAGAGGTGTGTCTGCACCATACTACTACCAATGCTTGTAGAGCAGTTTGCCAAGACTTCTAGGTCTAAGTATTGGGTTTGAGCAGATGGCTATTGACAAAAGTGCACCTTCGCTTACCGAAGTTCGGGGGAGCACAAAATCAAGAAGATATATATTTCCAAACTACGGCACAAATGAAGAGTTTGTTCCCACGTCCATTTTGACTTCATGTAATATTCATCGTAACCAGACTTTGAGCATTTATCCAGGGATTTTAATGGTATTGAGTTCTTCGAACCAGTTCCACTGCGGGCTTTGAATTTCCGTCAAGCTTGAGAAGGCACGTTTTTCCAGCCATGGTATCGCCCATTGTCAGCAACAAGTCAACAAAGCAATATCTAAGCCTATTCTCGTGATCTTTGGAAACCGAGGAACGTAAATGAAGTCCACAATTGTCCTCGACGATCAGCCCGCTACTCCGCCACGTACCCGGTCAGCATCCCGCCCTGTGTGCGCCCCGCCCCGTAAGACTACGGCACAGCCCACAAGGCATCCTATTAGCAGGGCGACAGACTAAGACAAGCTGAAAGACCCCTGAAGTCTTGGTCTCCAGCTTACAAGCAGATATGATCTCCACTTCAACACCTTTATTTTACTTACGACTTCTCATGAGCTTTTGTGTCTTTGCATATCCTTTGAAATCCCTGAAAGTGACTTCATATTGCTTGATTTTTGGATGTTGACAGGAATGGGCACCGACTGTAGAAAGGCTTCCTCCAAGGACAAATCGGAGTTATTTCGTAGAGATAGAAATGGATCTCCGGTCAGTTGACTTTGAATGGCTCGCGGATCTTCAGAAATGTGAGTTTGCAATTTACATCCAGCGATATGAACTACTTCTGACTCTAATTTCTAGCACAATGCTTCACAACTTACGAAGTCTCAAATCCTGCAAAGTCGAGTGACTTTGGTGCAGAAGGACATACAGCCTCAATCTCAGACTGGCACGAACTCCTGCAACTCACAGCGCCTGACGACGTATGCGGTCTGGTATTTGTCCGAGGCCAATTTCCCAACACACCGGATGCCATTCTATCCCGTTCTCAAAGACGAGATGATTCTGGCAACAAAGGCACTTTTGGAACACGTCTTCACAGGGCTGAGAACGATTCGGATCTAGAACTCGGAGAACGTCTCGCTCAAGGATGGGTCAATTTCAGATGGCCATACACGAAGTACGAGTTACGAGGCAGAAATGATGAGCTGGAGACGAGTAGTGGCAGTTACGAGCAAATTTCGTTCGTGAGAGATGGAGTGCTGGTGCAGGTTATCAGGTTGAAATGGGGTCATGAGAGCTCGCTGAGTGATTACGATTATGTGGATGGGTCCGAGAGGAAGATTGCTAGGATTAAGGTTGGAGGGGTGGTGGAGTTTGGATGTCCTTGCTCGAACAGGGGACCGGCTGATGCTGATACTTTTCTTTTGAGTACTGGTAATGGACTTGTTTGTGTCAGTGAGAGGTATCAGAAGAGACTAGAGTTGCAGCTCTTCATTGACGGCATCAGACAGGAGATTTCTACACAACTGCATGATTTTGATCACGAGGAGGTGCGTGGCACGGAGGTCGATATCTCAACCATCCAAGAAATCGAGCTGCGAGATGGTGAGCCTGTTATCGTTGTTTCGGCATGCGCGCTACGAAGCGTCAAGAGCAGACCTAGTGGTTTTGACATGGCAACTTTCAACGATCTGGAGAACTATCTAGGTACTTCCAAGACGTCGATAAATATGACAGATCGCTTGTGGACGGCTTTGTGTTCGGAGAACTACGAAGCGAGCGAGGCTGTTGATATGTGTGTAGTCGGTCGAGGCGTGGAGCAAATTCTTGGAGTTTGCTCTATACCTTTGTTGCCAAAAGCTGGTAGCTCCCACGCAGATGTCGAGATTGCTCTTCTGTGCAACATAATGACTCCGCAATATATCGACGTTCAAAGTGGCTTGTAAGTGCTGGAGTACTGCTGCGTGATTCGTATGCTAACCTCAAGCAAGCTTTCAGATTCGACTTCTTGTAAAGGCTTACAACTTCATAGAAAGTCGCCATTTAGAGCCAGATTTGAATGAGCGACATCAGACACTAAACGCTATCAGATCCCAATATCTCGCCCGTCTACTCCATTATATCAGGTCCAGCGTCATTTGGCTTATTAACACTGATATGAAGCCCCGGCGGCTACTACTCGCCCTTCGAAGTAACGAACCACCGCCAGACATGGAGACTCAGCCATCAAAGCGACTTGAAAGATGTGAACAGAATCGAGTCAAGATGCACTTCGACCAATCGTACAACCAGGCCTGCTTCGCAACACTGGCAGTCTGGTATGTGATGAAACACTGCCCAAAAGTATTGTCAGACGAGTTCAAATCAAGAATTCTTCGGCCGAAACTGAGACGGGCTTATGACGCAGTTCAAAAACGAGCGTCGCGAGACAAAGAGCCTACCCCGAAGAACGACGTCTTGCAGTGGCTTCATATGAGCTGCCTTTACCTGATGTGTAACGAGCAATTTAGCTTAGACGACCATGGAAATCCTGTCGATGGCTTTGCAGTTTCTGATCTTGACCGCCAGGAGGTTCTCAGAAATCAACAAAAGTTTGAGAAGTACGTCTCTCGACTGAAGACAGCTCAGACGGAGTCTTACTCTGCCGAACACGAAGAGCTAGATCGTGTAATGTTGTTAGCCGACGAGCTTGGTCTAGATAAGATTCCGACGCCCTTCACAGCCAGTCTCTCATCATCACGCGCGGTACAGACTCGCAACCAGATAACAAAGAGGCAGCGAACAACGAGATTCAATCCTGGTCCGAAAGTATGGAAAGGGTCGCGAGTGACTTCAAATGGTCCTTGGGAATTGCTCTGCACGAATCATCAGGGCTATCTGCGAGTGACGGACTACGCTAACATCAAAGCTGCACGGGACAGGTTGTTTGAGTTTATTATGTCCGACTACTCTTTCATGACTTCGTGGGATAGAGCGGATAGCAATATGGTAGGCAAGTGGTGGGATGTGGAGCCTACCAGTGTGATATGTGCCACCTTACTTGATTTGAAAGTGAAAGGTATTGTAGATTGGTCTTTCTGGTCGAAGAAATACACGAATCCTGACATTGAGCAGGCAAGTTGAAGTCAGCAATGTCCGAAGCAGCAGCAGATGAGCTCGGCCACTCCGTACATGATATGGAAGAATTGCCACCTATTCAAAGGAGAAATACCGACATCATGCCAGACCAAACACCAGAAGAGTCCATACACGGTATCCTTCTGCAGATGAAGAAGCTACAAGAAGATTCTAGTAGGGAGCATCTGCTGCAGATGAGACAGCTACTTGTCCAAGAAGATCTTACTGGTAACTTTTCGGTAAAGGCATTCGATTGGGTATCATGTAAGCCTGGAAAGACATACCACCCAGTATGTATCATTCTGTGTCAAGACAACCACATGTTAATAAGAGGTAGGATTGGTGGTTTCAGTCGCTCCAAGATACACCAGATATGTACCAAGCCAAGCAAACCAAAGACGTGCCACTACGGAAAGACATCCGACGATATTTGGCGAGTCGTGAGCGTATGGATATCATCACGGATACAAGTTACACGCCTGAGAACATTAAGAGCAAGATCCCAGCCGCTGAATTGCAATTCTTGAGTGTCTTCGACCTTTACCTTACGAAGAACTTCACGTTTAAATCTAGGGATATCACATTACCAAGCGTCACAGATAGAGAGAGACCTCTGATGCTTGAGAATGGTAGAAATAGTGCTAATGAGGGGCCAAGGACTCCAAGGATCGTTGTTGTCAAGCAAGCCACTGATTCATATAATTATGACCAGCTGGACTCTTACCGAAGGGCTTTGTTTGGTAGATTGAATGATAGTGTGAGTAGCAAGTAGCAATTGTTTCTTTCGTTGCTAACGTGGGAAAGCTGGTTGATGTGGGAGCAAAATACCGTGTTCTGTAAGCAGCAGTTCCAATTCGCAATAACAAGGTCCAACACCCAGAAGCTGACTCACCGTTCTGTAGATTTGCGGAGAAATGCACTCCTGCTCTTGTTGGGTCGTTCGTATACATGTTCCATCCAGATGGACTTGACACCTTCGATACCTACTTCGGCATCATTTCTCGATTCACAGAAAATCGTGAAGCGACCATGTGGACGACAAGCATCACGATATCCCAGTAAGTATCACTCTCCTCAAATGTCTAACCAATCTTTGAGAAGGATCTCCCTATTCTGTCCTTATCTGATATTTCTCCCAGCTGGAGCATCCGACCCGTCTCCCTTTCCCAAGGCCACATTCAACTATTCAAAGAAAATCGTAACAACGGTGACTTCCCACCCGTCAGCATCGCTCGCCTCGGATTCGGTCCTACACCAGCCCTCAAACCCAACTCAACTTCCAGTCCTACCGACATCGTCGAGGAACGTTGTTCCTCACTAGTCATCACCGGAGATCCATCCGGCTATCTCTGGATATGCTCAATCTGGTCTTCTCTCACAGATGTAGATTCTCTTTCACCAGCTATCCATTCCTTACCCAGTGTATTACATAAATTTGTTCATCAGCAGGCCAGTGGAAGATGCTTGGCTTTTCTGGTGCTGTTGGGACATCTGTGTGAGAAACTGGCGGGCGAGTATGAATTTATTTTGGAAAGGTTGGATGTCATTGTTGGACTAGGTGTAAGTGCTTCCCTGGTTTTGGTTTCAGGTCCCGGGTGAGGTTTTGCTGATTTGTTTGTTAGGAGAAAGTTCTGCTCGAAGGCTTGGAGTGGGGTACGAGTGAAGCTGTCAATCGGCTGAAGAAGATGTTATGGGGCTTGGAAGCACTGAGAGTATTTAATGATAGGCTTTCTGCTTCGTTGTCGCAGATACAGAAAGCCCAAGAGGCAATGGAACGGACGGTGAAACAGGTAAAAAATTGCTGTACTGTCAATTACTAATGACTTGTGCTAATACTGTGAAAAGGAAGCGGGACAACAGCACGTGGATCTCTTACAAGAATATAATAACGTCATCGAAGAATTCGAGAAGAGATATGGCATGCTATCAGACGTCCAGATACGGACACAGCTGAAGATAAGCCAAGTAACGGGCCTTCGGGATGGTGTAAGCTCTTCATCACTTTCCTCGTATCGGCATATTTCTAACAAAACATAGATATCTACAGTGACAAATGTCGAAGATAGTCAGACTGCCCTCCGAGACAGCAAAATCACCATCAAGCAAGGAAACAATATCAGGATACTGACGTATATTACAATTGCCTATCTACCGCTTGGATTTATCACTGTAAATTAATCTCCTACCTCTATCCTTTCTCTGGTCTACCCCGTATTACTACTAATATATGTGTCTTCAGGGCCTATTTGCAATCGAACACGCGAATTTTATGGATAATGTTGGGAATAACGGCTTCATTATCATGACAGTCATATTCATCTTGGGTACATATACGCTAGCATTGAGTTTGGAAAATATCATCGATCAATGGGAGAGATTTAGAAAAGAGAAGTGGGGCAGACCTGGTAGAGGCAAGACGAGGCGCGATGGTGAGGGGAGTGTGGTAGGCAATGGGAATGTCAATGAGAAGTTGTCATTTCATATCCTGGGAGGGTGTTTTGGACTGAGGAGGAGGAAAGAGTTTGTGGATGGCAGTGAAGGCGATGAGCAGATCTTGAAAGTTGCTTGATAAGAGGAGGAAGTAAGTGGGTGTTGGAAATTTGCAGCAGAATCCATGAGTCTTTTGACAGTTCAAGAAGTACGTATCTACTGTTGCGAAGTCTCCATTACTATTTCAACTGCGCTTTAACCCTCTTCGGGATCCCGGAAGTCAGCAATATGTTGGTTCGAAAGTCACATACGCGTAGGTGTGAAGTACCATGAAAGAACCGCAAATCCACTCACACGCCCAGAAATACCCGTCCAATGATCAGCCTTAACTCTATCATCAACCATCACCTATGTGCGAATCGCAAAAGTTACTGTGGCGAGTACCGAGTGTGCAAGCGATGTTTACAACTTTCAAGCGAGACCTGAGAATATTAAGGAATAGAGAAATAGAACAAGCTATCAAGACTACGCGTTAGGAAGTCCACCTCGGTAATCTCCTACCATGCGCCTGCGTTATTGTAGTTACAAGCATACCTTCAAGGTCTACAGATTTTGCATGAAGATGGTATAGTTCTCTTCCGTGTTCGATCATGCTCATACAGCGCGTTTACCCAAGCCATGCACCACAGACTCCCTGTCCAAAACGCCATGCTCAAATGCCTTACATTTACAATCAGATCCTCTTTTTCTGGCTCATCTTCCGAAAAATAGCCAGACAGCAATGTAGCACCCCGCCCAATTTCTGTAAGTCCAATACACTCACACTCCCTCATCTCCCACCACTTCTACCAGCTAGTTTCAGCTTCGTCGATTGGCTTGCTAAAACCGGTTCAGGAGCCTGCGCCTTATAAACAGGCTCCCTCTCCCTCTCACTACTCTCCGTGCCATTCCCCCCATCATAAAAGTCCCCACTCCCATCATACGGCGTGTACTCTGCCTCCCTCGTAATCCAGAGAACTTTGACCATCCTCTCCGGTCCCATACCTCCCGCACCTTTCAACTGTAAATTGGGCGGTGGGAGCCTCGACCACCCATCAGGACTATCGTTCAAGAATCCCATGTAACTTAAGGAGTTATTGATATGCCGTGAGTCGAGATCCGGTGGAGGACGGTTCTGATAACCAGTCTGGGAGGCGACGAGCGAGAAGACGTTAGCGCCAGCATCATATCTTCCCAGCGTAGGGAGTTCGAAGTTATTTTGTAAGGTGGAGAGGATGGAGTAATGGCTATACACCGTCTCATCTTTCGTCCCCTTTGCCGCCTCGGGGACTGCGCCACCAAGCAGCAGAGACACAATTTTATTCGGCTCAGAATACGTCTCGCTTTCATCATAAGTCAACAGAATAAGTGTCCGTTCCATGAACTCTGGGTTCGCGAGTAAAGGAGTAAGGAATGATGTGGTCCAATTAGTTGCGAAAGCGAGGGAGGTGTTATGTCCATCATTCATCATATCTGGCGAGAGGTGTGCATATTGAGGGAGCGTGTTGGCCGCTACATCGCGGTGGAAAGAGCGGAAGTCTTGGAGTTGGAGGAGGCGAGTGCCGTTTTGGCGGATACGGTCGAATGATACAAAAGGACTGCATCTCGATATTAGCGAGAATTTTATAAGGTATTCATTAAGATATATTTACTTATGTTTACGAACATAATCCCACCCATTCCCATCTTTAGACGTACTTCCCTCCTGCATATAACCTGGTCCGGGCATCGACTCCATGTACGCTTTCCACTCTATGTTCTTCGCATCGAACAAATCTACTACCGTTGAGACATTACTCGGTATCTTTATCAATCCATCGTGGTTGAGCCCGAAGTAGTCGCCGCAGATGGAGGCGATGTAGTTCGGTTGCGAGGGGTGCGTGAGGCCGTAGTAGTTCGTGAGGAGGATACCTTCTTTTCGGAGGGCGAGGATATCTGGATTTGAATTGACTTTTGAGAAATCCTGCAGATGTGTTCAGCGATTGGTTCGGTGGTGGAGGAAGGGAAAAGTACCTGGTTCTCAAGCCATATTGTGATGAATCTGTCGAAGGCTTTGCCTTTGACGTATGCAGCTCTGGTGGCTATTGCGCCAGCGAGAAGGAGGAGAATGCGCATTACGTGCAATTATATCATCTGAAAGGACAGAAAAGCAATAGGCAAGAGATCTAGTATCTCCATCGTCGCGTTGGGAATTCGATGTGCTTTTTCTAAGCTGCGTGAAATGATGGTTGTTTCAGAGCCTCGTCCGAGTCCTGAAGTGGCATTCCACGCGCTCAGCCTTGGCTTGGCTTGATGATCAGCTCGAACTCAATTGCTTGACAAGTCCCGGTTTGAAAGTTCCGAATGTTTGAATGGAAAGTACGCATAGTTTTGGTAGATTCTGATCATTTACGTACAAATGGGTTTAATCCAAATTCACGATCACGTATGTTTGCATCGTGCTGAACTATTGTATTGTCACATTCTTGTTATTGTACAGGCTTCAAGCCAGATCACCTTCTCCTGGGTATAGTTTATAATGTCCCCTCACACGAACCCAAGCCGTCCCCTAAAGTCCTCAAAGTCCTCCGGATTCACAATCTCGACCTCACGACCAGGTCTAACACCCTTCCCTTCTAACCCCGGGGAATTGAGCCTCACCCTCGCCGCCAACTTCCCCCTCGGCCTCTCCAACCCACGATTATTATCCCTCTCCTCCAACACTCTTGCCTTCTTAACAACGCCATCTTTCCAACTACTCCAAGCCTCGTAATTCTCTCTCTGTTTGGCAACATGATATTGAGGCGTAGCTTTCGCTGGTCTCCACGCGAGTCTATTCTTAGGCATTGTAGTAAGATCGTAGACCTTTGCGGTGGATGTGAGATTCAGAAGCTCGTTGAGGACATCTTGTCCTTCGGCTAAGATGAGGGCTTTGCGTTGGTCTTCTCTGCTAATCGGCTTGATTAAAGGCGCATCAAGCCAATCCATTTTTTGAGATTCCATGAGACGAGCGCGTCGGTTGTCTTCTCTGAGGTATCGGACAGCTGCTTGAAGACTCGTGATCTCTGCCTTGAGAGCATCCATTTCGCGAGCTGTAGCGACGGCTTGCTCTTGACCTGCTTTCGTGCCCGGCGCAGTAACACCAAGGGCTTTTGCGTCTTCGGCAACCTTTTTCCAGTTCTCGCGATCGGCCTCGATGGTAGTGAGCTCTTTATTTTGAGACTCGATAGATTCCGTGAGCTCGGCTTCTCGCTTTTTAGCATCTTCAATCTTCTTCTCGAGCTCGGAGATCTTCTCATTCTTTTTACTGGCATCTCTCATTCGACTTTCTAGAAGTTCGATCTTGACTGATGCTTCCTCAAGCGTTTGATCTTTCATTGCATTCAGTCTGGCGCGCTCGTGGTTGTCGTCCCTCAAACGGCGCATTTCTTCTTCTGCATCTACGGGTACAGTCTTTGATGATTTAAGTTCACTGGATCTGATAACCCACGGAGCTGCTGCCCGCTCGAATTCTTGAGTCATCTCAAGATCAGAAGCTAAAGCGGATAAATCTACCAAAGAGGCTGTCAAAGTGCGCAGCTTGTTTGAGTATGTAGACAACAGATCAGATTCGCTCGACGAGAAAAATGTGGAAGTTGTGCGATGAACAGTGCTTTGAACTTCGAGGTATGTGAACGGTTCAGCTCTGCCTTCTTCGTTTAGGAGAGTAAATAAATCATCGCCAATGTGGCGGGAGAACTTGGCCAGCTCTTCGGTGGCTGTTTCGCATTCTTCGAAAGCCTGAAGAGTATCTGGAGTAAGAGACAATGATCTATTCTTAAGATCTTCAAGAGCTCTGACAGCTTTGCCAATGATAACCTTCGCGCTTCTAGTGTGACTAATGACTGCTTCGGTCTTGCGAGAGAAGTGTTGAGCAAGTTCATCTTCGTCGCCTTGGCTTGGGATAATATTTTGCACCATGGATCTCGCAGCCGACATCGCAGAGGCGGCATTCTCGAGGTGACTTTGCATGACCAAAGTCCGCATGTGTACCTCGTCAGCATAACTTGCCAGACCTGGTGAGATATGCACCTCTGCCAAATGCGACATGAGTGCGATGGTACGTTGAAGTTCACTCGCACACTTCTTCTCGTTGAGCTCGTCCCTTCGCAGCCCATCAATCCATCCGTTGAGTGCCCTCTCAACTGGTTCAAGCTCGTATAGGGCCCCTTCAAACTTGGCGAATTGTTCTGTGGAGCAGTGACTGATAGCATTGACGAATCGATCACACATGGCAGAGATCCAGGAAAGTTTATCGAGGACATCACATCCCGCGAATAAGTCATCCTCGTGACCAGCTGGAGGATGCCCGTTGACTCTCTCCTTGATGAACCCGTGTAGTAAGTTAGCCTTAAACTCAACACGCTTGAAGCGAAGCAAGGCTAGAACAGAATCTCGTTCGGCATGGAATGCTTCCGGCAAAAACAACTGAACGATAGCAAGATGTTCCGAGGCTTCCTGTGCATCAAGTTGACGAAGTTCGAGGTCGATGGTCTTGACTTGTGTCTTGGCAGCGGAAACTTGAAGCTTCATGTTGAGATCCATCATCGCACGTGAACGGCTGTTGAGCTGCTCCGACTCTGTCTCAGTCATCGCATGCGATGCTCTCATATCTTCTAGATCGTTCTGTAGATTGGTGACCAGTTCCCTGAACCTTGAAAGAGTGTATTCCAAGTCCTCCATTGCCTCTTCTTGCTGAGCCGCTCTTCTTGCTTGCTCGCTAATAATGCTGTCTTTGAAATCGATGTCCTCTTGCATCTCTTTCTCGGTCTCAACATGGTTAATTTCCAGCTCATCATTAAGCTCTTTGAGACTCTCAAGATCTTCGATAGTTGCCTTTAGTTCGTCGATTTGCTCGTTCATGCTCATATTCCTCTCGGTCAATTCCTCGATCATGTCTTCAGCTCCAAGAGCATTGTCGAGTTGCTGACGGAGATCCTCGATGGCTGCTTCTGAAGACGCAAGCTTCTCCTTAGCTACCTCATAATGCTCCTTGACCGACCCTAGCTCCCTTACATCCTCTTCTAAGCTCTTGATTTCGTCTCGAAGTTCCGACTCGGTTTGCTGGGTCATGTCACGCAATCGAATCAGGGCTTCTCTGAGCCGTTCATTATTCCGTTCCATTTGTAACCAGCCTTGACTGCTCTTCTCCTCTGGGCTCATTTCTCCACCAAGCTCAGCATTCTCCTCTCTAAGGACCTCTACTTCCAATTCTAGCTCCTCAGCCTTCTGCTTCAGAGCTTCTAACTCGGTCTTCAAGACTTCTGCTGTCTCCTCCGCCATCTCCCTATCTAGCGTTGCCATCTCCAGCACAACATCATGCTCAGCTTGTAAATCTTCAATTGATTCAAATCGGGTTTGAGCTTCCTTCAATTGTTTTCGTAGATCTGTAATCTCTTGCTGCTGAGGCTGGTACTTGGTTTGTAGCTTTTGGATGATGGCTTCGAACTTGTCTCGTTCCGACTGAATCCTTTCCATGGCTTTTAGCTTATCTCGATCCTCCATTCGTTTCTTGTCCATAAGACGAAGTTTGGTCTTAAGATCTTCAATTTCCCTACTCGCTGCCGTACTTCCTCCAGCAACTCGTTGGGCAACAGGTGATGTCATATCTCGACTCAAGGTAGGGGACGCATGCGATCGGTCTGTTGCTGCTGTTCTCGAAAGCACAGGGCTCATCGGCTTGGGCGACAAAGTATCGTCGCTTTTGATGGGGGATGCACCTCGATCTTCATCCCCAGTATCATGTCCACTCCCTTCGCTGGCCTGAGCACTACTCAGTTGACTCCCGATGGACCGGACCTTTTCACCAGATTGTATCCTTCCTTTGGGTGCTAGTGACATTCGCCTGCTTGTAGTGTTTGACGGAGGTACACCTGGTCTGCTACCTGCACCTGTGACGGATGTCCTTGTTTGTGAAGCAGGCCTTGCAGGTGGTCCCATGGACGTTCGACTTCCACCGATACTCGGCCGCGGTTTCGAGATTGATACAGAAGGATTTCTAGTGCTCGATGGAGTCCCGGTCCGAGGATTGGAAGCAGTAGATGTAGCTGCAGAAAGCTGCTTGGTGGGAGACTTCGTAGGAGACTAATCTAATGTTAAGAACTATCCAGATATATCCGCAACTCAACATACCCGTAGCATACTTGAAGGCCGCGACCTGGTTGCAGGACTTGGGCTTGCGGCATTTATACTCATCCGTTTCCCTGAGGCCGTATCTGGCGCAGTACTTAATCGTCGTCCGACACCAGGTCCCCCAACACTACTCGGCCTCGAAGGCTTCTTTACTGCTGCAGATCCATTGGCCTTTGATACTGGTACCGGTGCTTGTTGGATTACCACGGCTGCTGCTGGTCTAAGGAACATGCCTCTCGCTGGCTCGCAATCGAAATACCGCTGTCCTTGGACGCTTCCATCATTCTTGCCGTCGAGGCTGTCCAGTTCTACTCCCACCCAGTCTCCCTCAGCGAATTCTGTCTGTCCAACATAGCGTATTACCCCGGTCCGGCCATCTGCAAGTTGAACTGTCTGGCCGACTATTGCGCATGTTAGTATCTATTCGGCTTGTATTTGCAGTACTGCCAGATTGTGTCACGCCTGGCAGTGGGCATGGTGTGTACGGACCTGCGAGCTCAGACATGTTGCAGAGTCATCGGAGTTCCAGCTGCTTTGATCTTCGAATCGTTCAATCTAAATGCTGGGGGTTGTTGTTACTGTTGACTCAAGGCTATTGATGTTGATGTCGCGTTGGAGCTTTAGGAGACGCGCTGCTTGACTCAAGTCTTGGCATGACAGCGATGATCATGAGTCGCTCTAATGCCCCAACTCAAACCCCAATAATCAAACTCCAGAGGTATTGAGTGCCCAGTCTTCTCCAAAACAATCTATGAATAATCTCTGGAGGATTTCTGGCCCTGATCGACTCATATAGCAACACCATTCCCTCGTTCGAATTACAGATAAGAATAAGCTGGCGTACGCTCAAACTCGAAGCACCCGTCTTGACGAAGTTAACATAATTCGATATCAACCCTCAGCCACTCGAGTCACGCTCAGTTGCTGTACAATGTACAAGCTGTCAAGGTCATTAAGTTACTAGATTTGGTCTTCGTCACTTCCTGCGACTAAGTACTAAGTACCTGCAGACAGCTTTTTCAGTGTCAAAAGGTTGAAAAGGCTGGATCTTTCTATACACACACAATCCTATGTATCCATCTTCCTCCTTTACCCTGATGAAAAGAGGCCAAATTATTCTGAATCACTACCAGCTTGACATTGTAGGTACAACATCTGATGGCGCCTCTACCTCCAGATCAAGGCGACTGCCTGAAATATGACTGATGCAAAGATTGGAAAGAAAGAAACGAAATGACCGCACCGTACGGCAGCAATCTGCAGTACCCTATCCCACCTCGTAAAAGCCCATAAATCTCGTGATAAAGTTGAATGTGCTGAATTTCCTCTGAAAAACAAGCACATATAGGGTCCAATATGTTATGTAGTGCCATCGTGTACACGAACCCCAACATGAGAGACATGTCAGCCTTTCCCTGAAGCTCAGGGTCTCATCGCGGAAGTTGATATAGATTGGGCTCGTAATCCGAGGTATTTGCAAGATACATAGACATCCAAAGAAGCATGTCTCGACTCTCGGTTGATATGTAAGAGTATTGTAGGCTGGTTGTACTCTGATATCAGCATAGAAAGAGTGGTACTGAGTAGTCCCGAGTCCGTGCCTGGGATTTGGACCCTCGTGGATTCAGTGACACGCCTAGAAGGTAGGCACAAATCCCGGATGACCAGGCGTAGCTCATTCCGTAGGTTTGAGAATAAGGTCAGGTAGCGGACAGGTGTCTCGTCACGTCAAGCTCTCCAGAAAGTGCTCGTATGCTGCGCGGCGTCGGCGAGGGACGGGGGTTGAGATGCCTCAAAGGCAATGATAGATTGAACCATGTTGAGAAGAAAGAAATTATTGTTCTTGTTATGAAGATAATAATCGAGACCGGTGATGTATAGCGGCTCTTCGTGTTCGTTGGGGAAAGTAGGATTTCGAAGTGGAATTTATTTACGATCGCAAAATTTTGACGCGCGTGATATATTGGTTTCAACTCTGCTGGTGCTCTAGTACTTGTCGAACATATCGATGGAGGCCATCAGCCGTGAGAAGCGGGCAAATTTACCCAGACAGATTTTTGCGACATTTCGCTAGCGCAGGTGTGTGAACATGATCATGCTTTTTTGGAATTCTCTAATCAATTTTCATCTGTCGCAGTATTTTCCGGGATCGTATACACTGCCACTTCGAGGCCGGCATGCTTATGCATCAAAATGCAACCATGTCGAATGAGTACATGGGACTTACCTTCCTTGAGTGCTGGTAACGGGAGAACTAAAAATAGCTCGATCATCAACACCACCCCGTTCGAGAAATGTTGACTGTAGACCGCGATTGTTGGTGAACCTGAAAATTAGAAGCTAATCCCACCATAGGAAAGATGGGTGACATATTCAAATGAAGCCGTTTAAATTCTTCTCTCATCTAGCCAGATTCTGGGGTTTGTTCAAAATCACAAAACCAATGTATGACTTTACAGTCCTTAGTAGATTCATCTCTCAAAGTCATGAAATTTTGACGTGACACTACTTCGCCTGTTGGGCTAATCATCACCCAGACAGCTACGACATACTTGCAAGACGTTTCGCGGGATCGATAAGTTTTCATCATTTAGGAGTCTGGCCAACCCTGAGTATTTTCCAGTTTGCTAGACCTGGACCATCGTCTTAATGATTCCTGGAGTGGTAGCTAGTTAATAGGTATCCAAAGGAAGACTTGATTGCAATAAAGTGCTTGGTGTAGTTTACCTAAATTCTTGCTACTAGTCTTTGCACCAGATCATTCCGTCTGTAGTGACCCCTTGGTTATGAGTCTCTCGTTGCTGTGCGAATCAGGTATGTTTACCTCGGTTGGGCTTTTAGCGAAATGGAGCTAGTAGCGCTAAATTGTCTAGCTCTGACCCGGCTATGTCTTTTTAAACGCACAACAAATCGTTTTCCTGACCAAGAAATGTCAGGCAGGAAAGTCGCGATGTCCAATTGCTCGTAAGTTTTCTCGTGAGAGCATAAAAGTCACGTGTATCGTTATCACCTGCTAACTTGCAAACCTACCTATAAGTTCCTTTGCTCAGCTCCGAATCATCACAGGCTCAAAGGCATCGCCTGTGCTGGACTTCAGTACCATACTGAGACCCCGAGCGCCTAGAGTGATCTCTACAGAGTTGAATTCAGCTACGCTATGCCCGCCTTCTACTTCCAGCATCGGCGATAAAGCTACCACGACTCTCTACACTTCGCAAAAGCTTCCATACACGACTATGAATGCTCAATTCTTGGACCTCCCAATAGAATTAAGATTGATGATATGGAACTTCGCTATTGCGGGACCTAGAGTTGTCACTCTATTTTGCATGACAGATGTGGACTTCAACGAGAAAATCACAACTACATCACATGTTCCCGCTTTACTTCACGTCAATGCAGAAGCTCGTTCTGTGGCGCTAAAGCACTACGTATTGGTTCAGAATTCTTTTCAGTATCTGAAGCCAATCTACTTCGATTTCGATAGTGATTCCCTCTTCATAACTGAGGATGCGGTGTTGTGTCATCTCCTTCAGAACAAAAACTCTCAGGAGTTAAATTCCTTCCAGAAAAACTTGAAATACCTGATTACACGCGCCAACTTGTATTCGCGGCGATTCGAACTCTTCTCATCATTGAAGAATCTTACGATATCAAATCAGAACCCAGTCGGGATAATTCTCACAACTACTATTTTCCCGGATCGAGTATTGTTCATTCGGCTCCCAGAGCAAGAGCTCGAATTATTAGCACGTGACCGTAAAGTAAGTCCAGTGTCGTAGCATGGTATCATCCAAGTTGTTAGCTGACAATCTGCAGGATGGATGAGCGATAATATGCGAAGCAGGATGCCTAGGACTCCTTAAGGAGCAGAGGCTTTTAGACACTTTTCTTCTTTGCTAGATATTTCTTAGAGCTGTGGTGCAGGTGGCAGTCTAAGCACGCTTCTTACTGGAAAGCCTGCACATCACCCTACCTAAATCTCGTTGGGTCATCGTGGTTTACGTATATATGCATAGCAATGCTCAAGACCAACATGGACGGTTTCCATTCATTCAACAGTTTCCGAATCGCTGATCTTGAGATCTGGGACTGACCAAATTTGCCTCCGGCAAGAGTCTCAAAAAATTGTATTGTTTCAATTCCAAAATTTAACAGATGACTGTTTTGGAGAAAGTAATTCAGACTATTTCCTGCAGTATCTTTGTGACTCTAATGTCGGATTTTCATCTATTATGTTACCTGTCTAAGCTATGGACAAGAAGTCCCTTATCCCGGCACCGAATATTCCTTGAAAGAATGCAAGCTCGCTATCGGCAGTTCGTCTACGGTAAAAACAACCTGGGAGATCAATGCAAATACCGGAGCCGAATTCTCCAAAAGTGCATGGCTCGGGGCCTTCAGCATCGGGCAAATTTCAGTTTCAATCAATCACTGTCGACAACTATTGCGCTCGAGAGGAGTGAGAAGCTGGTGGGTGGAGTGAGTTGATATTGGACTTGGGTGCCCATCTTTATCGAGTGAGTATATCCCTCTGAGTTTCCACTTCGAATCATGCCAAGATAAGTTCCGCTTTCTAGTCACGGCTGACCTTTGTCTCCTTTTTAGTTCATGTGGTTCCTTAGCGACTTCTCCAGGTCACTGAACAGTGGTCTGAACGGCTCAGACTTCCAAGATCCCGATAAATGCAACTCAAACATCAAATCTTGGAAAATTATCGGGCATTGGTGCAACTTGACGCCTGTGAAGAACCTAGATGGCTCTGCTGCAGGCAAAACGTTTTTTGTCTATACGAACAGTAAGTTCATAGGCGGAATCGATTGGAATAAGCTCAACAACATGATATCCACTGACATACTGGCATGTCGACTGCTCTCCCGCCACCACTGACACCAGATGAGATTGCAGCAAATAAAGCGAAGGTTGCGGCGGCTATAGATGGAATTGTAGGTTCTTTTGCGAACGTGATCATGCCTGTTTGGGAGCGTCTATTCGATCGAAATCGCATGGGTGGAAAAAGTGATGCGAATAGCCGGGTACGGCCGTGGTGTTGGGAGTTGTCAGGCCTGCCTCACTTACACGTGAGCATCTCCTGGATTATGTATTTCTTTGGTCTGGTTTCCGCAGTTCGTTTTCTAGCATTCCTTTATTATGTATGCCATCATTCTAGTACAGTCTGCAGATACATTAGTGGATTCGATTCCCCTTATTAGCTATCCGCATGTATATTGAAGCAAGCTAGATCCCAGTACTCGGCAGAGATTGTGGCTGCATCAAGCTTACCGGATGCTATCTCACCGTCCTCTGTTTCGTTGACGCCGTGTACGGCTATGCAGGCAGCAGTGGCAGCCTATAGAGCGCGCCCACGTGCGGCAGCCATTTTATGCACGATGAATCAGTATCGTTCGCCTTGGTTTTTGAATATAAGGCGAACATGCTCAACATAAGCTCAACCATTGAGACTCGATATCAGCAGGTTCGCGGTTCCTAATCCTCTCTACCACTCATTAGACGAGGCGAACGGCAGGAGGATCGCAACGAGAACAACTCGATACATTCATAATCTCAACCCCTCCGACTGAAGTCTCGGATATCTTCAAAGGGCCTCTACAAGTGCTCTTTCGTTAGAGACGAGTGTAAACATCTTGAAATGGCCAGCATCGTGGACGAAAAGCGATGTCCTGGAAACTTCATCCTGGATATCGCAAGCACTGGACTCGGGGTCGTGTCTTCCCTATCTTACTTCGGATATTCCTACAAGATTCGATGTCTTGCAGAATATATGTCCCTTTCCGCAGGCATTCTGAATGAAGTCGGTCGTGCAGTCAACACCAACGAGACTCTGTTCAAAGACAATTTCAAAAACAAGTTCCAAGGAGCTCTGTTGAAATGCAAGACTGAATACGAACAATTTGCTACAGCTGTGGAGAAGGTTCGTTTGTGGAAGAAGAATGAAGTTGACGAGAAGGCTGGGGCGATGCCCAAGAATCAGTGGAAGAAGTTGATGTGGGGCCTGGGCATAAGCTCCAGCGAATACAGACAGCTTGAACGCGAGCTTGATCAATCGCGTAAGGTCGCTTTTATGGCTCAGAGCATTGTTCAACTGGTTATTCTCCAAGTCAATGCCCAGAAGTAAGACCCGTGCAAATTCCCACCATATACGATTCTTCTAACAATATTTCGCCAGGCGAGAACTCTCCCCTTATGAAGAACTATCCCTTCGTCGAGTAAAGAAGGACATGGGAGATACTTTGGAATTGCTCCATCGCTCCGGGGTCGGCAATGTCATGATTTTCAGTCTACGAGAACCTACTCAGCCAGCGAATGTCACTCAAGTTGTGCAAGCCGCAGATAAGGAGACAGCCAGCAATGAGACTAGGAGCATTACCTCTCTTACCATTCGTAACCCAACGGAGATCAGTATCCCTATCATGGTGAAGAGGTGAGTCGATTGCGGTTGTGGAATTGACTATTGCTGACCAGAATGCAGATCAGGAAATATCCCTCCGCCGCCACCTCCTGGTTTCCCTGGAAGCTCCACATACAAAGCGCCGGACATCTATGAGATGCATCGTATCAGCGTCGAGCCCCGAGATAGGTCATCAAAAGAGACCACATTCCGCTTCCTCGGCATACTTCTGAAGAAAATCCACAAGGATACACAAATAGTCCAAGCCTGTGATAGGCTACCAATGTCCCAGGACGATATCAAAGCATTCTTGGAACGGCACAAAGATGTCGCAACTAAACAGCCCATCATTGAAACTCTCATGGGCTGTCCCCCAGCAACCAGTGGAGCTATTTACTCGTACCTCACTACCAAAACTGATCCGCGGACCTTCCAGAACCACACCTGGAATGTCGAATGTGTGGTCCCATCTCCGCTGGCAAACTCAGAGAAACGCACATTCTGGTCTAAGAAAGTGAAACCAGCTACCAGCCACATGATTGTCATCAAAGGAGAAGCCATTGTCCGTCCTCGACCACCTGGATTCCTACCGATGCGACCAGTTATCAGACCGTCTTCGACAGCTTCTCGCAAGACACCGAAGCCAGTTGCGAAATTTGAGCTTTCGCAGCAGGAGACGGAGAATATTATCAACGATTATCTTGCGTCGTTCACTACTCTGTACGATAGTGTTCCTGCTGAGGAGAGAGGTGCAGCCTTGAAGGCGATTGTGTTGCCAACGAAAGATGATTCAGACTACGACAGTGACAACTCTAGCTCCGGCTCAAGCTCCTCTAGGTCGTTGGCTGATGATTAAATTCTACGTTGGGAGGGCATCCAATGTTGATTTTATAGCAGCAACAACAGTTTCCTTTCCTTTTCATGATTGCTCTGGAAATTTCTGGAAATTCTTATCACAAATTGAATGTATCGAGAATAGGTTAGCCTCAAATGAATAACATGAATCAGATTCTAGGTCGTCATAATATTTGTATATCTGAGAATATTCAAACAGCAACATTAAAGCTGAAAGCAGACAATACTGCTCGCAGTTAAAGTTTTGCACTGTCAGATATCCTAGATTTTCTAATTCGCTGAATTGGAGACATACGCCGTCGAATCCCCTCCTACGAGAACTGGCGGCGGTGGCACATCGCTTGGCCGAGCGGCCTTGATGTCTTCGTTGGAGCTGTTCTCATCGCTTGTATGCTCGACTGCAAGCTGGCCACCGTTGCGGCGTCGACGACGCAGATCGTCAAGGTATCTGATACCTGCTAAAAGGACAGCAGCGGCGATGATCGCGATGTCGATGCCGAATCCACGTCTGTACCGTGGTGCGTCGTCTGCTCTGAAGATCTGGGCACCATAAATTCCGGCAATATTGGCCCCCATGATTACCCTGCCAGAATTTTAGATTTGGTCAGTGAAACAAGGAGATGCAACTTACATCGCCATAGCAAGAGCTCGCTCCTCCGAGTCGGTGCATGCAAGCGACATCCATGCGATATTCAGAGGATGTGAGAAAGTCCCGAATGTCTGTGTCCAAACAACGCCAAAGTATCGTGGCCCACGGAGATTGATTTCCGTGAAGATTCGGTTGAAGATGTAACCGACTAAGTGCATACTTAAGCCAGCTATCACAGTCTCACCGCGTTTGTTACTGCGGTATGTTAGAGCCACGTTCTAGGCCGGGGGTGCGAATAACAACTTACTAGCGATCTGAGACCCAACTGAATGAGAAAGACACGGGAATCTGGAGGAAGAGACCAACAGCCGCGAGTGCGTTGCTGGTCAGAGCAGCAAAGCCGAATCCTCTGACGATGGATGGAGAGTAGGTGTCGAAAGCACGCTGGGGACCATTGTTGCACATTGTAATCGCGAAGTGGATCCACAGTCTCCAGTTGGAGAACTGGAATCTAGACGTTAGCATCGAGGAATATCATGAACAGTCGAACGGATTAACCTACAGCTTTGATGAAGGCGGCTTTGCCAATTCGTTTCTTCTTCTTGCCTTTCATGGGGTCATCCATAAGCACACGAGTTCGAAGAATATGAAGTTCTCTTTGCGTGAAGAGATTCCTCCTGGGTAAGAAAGTACTGCTAGGCTTCTTGAAGGAGTCCGGCAAGAATAGTCCAAGGACACATCCACTGAGGCAAGTAAATACCCCCATTAGAACGAAAAGCCAGAACCATCCACTTTGGCCTCCAACGCCGCGCATGTGGAGAATGCCATATGCGAGCAATTTCGATGATGCTTGACCAAATTGATTACCGAAGTAGAAGAACATAACTCGCTTAGCTGTTTCCTTGCGTGTATACCATGTGCTAAGGGTCCAGAGACCACCAGGAATGAAGCCGCTTTCTGTGACCCCGAGAAGAAATCGAGTTGCAACGAATGATCCGTAATTATTCTGAAAAGCTTGGAATGTGCTAACGGTGCCGAAAAGGAAGAGTTGAAGGGTAAGCCATTTTCCAGGACCAACGCGATACAGAATCATGTTGGAGGGGATCTCGAAAAGAACGATTCCAAGCGAGAGCATTTGTTGGCCGACATTGAATTGATCTTGGGTAATGCCAACGTCTTTGAAGAAATTATCAGTCAAAGCATTTGCGATGTTTCCTCTATCAAGTTCTACGATGCCATGAGTTAGAATAACTACGATAGATGTGGAGAAGTCATAATTTTGTACTTACGGAGACAGAAGAATCCAAGTGTAAGCAGTGGCATGATAATAAAGTCCAATCTGTGGAAGCAGTTGTCAGGTCTTGACCACTGCGATCGAGGGTGAGTGAACATACTTTCGCTTCGCCTTTGCCTCCTCCTCAAAGGTCCAATCCTGCTGCAAGTTGAGGACTTCCTCATCCTCCTGGGGACGAGGATAGTCGTCCGGATTCGAGGTTTTGAGATCTAGACCCGACATCATTATCGATTCTCCGAATCCAGTATCAGCTGTGTTGTTTTGAAAAACTTCAAAGTGGATATCCTTCCATTCTTATACAGCTGCAGTAGCATCTTGAACATGATTTTCCCGATCACAAAATATCATTTACAGTGTCTGGGCAGAATGATGACATGTCTTGGCTTTAGCACGCAATCCGAGTCCAAAGTATATATTCACGTTGGTAAGTATCTTGGGAGAAGAAACTCAGCGCTATTCAGCGGCGGCTTGCATGCCCAGATCTTGGGATTGATCTTGGAAAAGTGAAATTTTGGCGAGTGCTTAGTGGTAGAAATCTGGGCTCACCTAAGCGCTTCACAATGACAGGTCTATGTACCTTTTATATGCGCGAATTGTATATGGCAATAAGGTCTGGTTGGACAATGTTGGCGAGGCTCATAGGTGTTTGTGTTGTGCTCTTGAAACTGTCGTCATAGTGACTCTGGGTATTTCCCGTCCCCAGCGAAGATGGAAGCTCCGGAGGACCATATGTCGGCTTTGGCAAATGACTTTTGGTGAACAGAAAATGAAAATTGGAGTTGCGTCAGGTATGGAATTAATTTTGAAAAGACCTCGACCTAACTATTTATGACGGCAGCAGATCCAGATAGCATTCATTCAGCTTCTTATTGTGTTGCCCTTCCAGGTGTCATGACAGGGTGCCGGTGACTTGGCATATCCGGTAGGCCAGTACCAAGCCGAGCCCAGAGCGCTCATGGCGCTGAGTTTCTTGGCCGATTCTATCAACTCGATGAGCAAAGGTATAAAGAATTAAATTTCAGCCATTGTGGAACACGACTATTTAGCACGCAAGACGTGATCACGCTCAAAGTGCAGACAGAGACTGAGAAATGTTGAGGTAAATGTTTGCTTGGCATTTTGCCCCCGCCAAGACTTGACCAGAAGCAAGCTCAAGCAACAACCACTTCATGATTTACATCAGTCACTCAATATTTTCTAGATGATATCTTCCGGTCATTGCGGAACTTCGGACTACACTTTGCCGTGGTACGAGGAGATATAAAAGTCAAGAGATTTATGCACTTTTGTCATTTCTACAGCAAGACGAAAGTGCAAGGGGAATTTTTTTTTTCATTTATTTTCCTACCACAAAAAGCTCTACTACCTCTAATAAGGAAATTTTCCAGACAGATGTCTAGCGACACAATGTCCGAAATCCCATGTCGCTTGGTATCAACTCCGATGCTTGAAGGGCCAGAGGACTAGGCTCCCCTCTCGATCGTGGCTTCTCTACAGAAGACTCTCGGACAGGACATGTTGGATGTCACACTCTCATATTTTCTGCGATATTCACTGTGATGAGAGACTGTTCGCGTGTGACCACAAGTGAAGATCGTCGTTACGTTGTAACGAAACGGAGTTGGTGGGGATTGGCCTTGCTTCTCAGCAGATTTTTGGCGAGAATTTTGTTGACCCATGATTTTTGTGTGGTTGCTTGCAATGAACGAATCAAGTAGTATGTAAGAAAGAAAAGTATGTCTACTTAGAGGGGACCTGATTTATATAGGCAAGAAATTTGTGTGAACAGGGGATGTGGACAGAACAAAACAATGGTCACTGTTCTAGCGGAACACACAACACCGACTGTAGAAGCATATTAGCTCTGAACGGGTTCAAGGTAAAGACTAGAGTTTGAAGAGAGTGTTATGATATTACGATCATTCTTACCTCGGCCCGTAGTCGCTGTACTCATCAAAGTCTGCAATAACGTCGCCGATACATGTCTACTTTGATAATACTGCTGTAGAACGAACCCATGACTAGGCGAGCTTCCGAACCGCTGAAATGTAACAGTGTTTATCCAAGGTTAGAGAAGAATAGGCTGAACTCAACATCCAGTTACAAATGAGTATGACAAAGGGGCACCCAGCAAGATACCAAGCTTCCTTTGTCCATGCACTTTTAATAGGAAGATGTTGTTGTTTGAGCAACAATGAACATTTCTCAGGCAGGGAGCCTCCCTAATATGACATTCTACTACCGACGGTCTTGGTACGTATATGCAGTACTGTGTCCCTAATCGTATGGACATCGGCACTTCATACACCCTACCTTAACATCTACCCAGATTACGAATGAGAAAGGGAAACGCACTATTGCTTTCCGATTCGTCTTCTACAAAAATACAACCATATTACTGACCCGAAATGGCGGCCAATGAATTATTCACACTTACTCAAGCCTTGTATATACAAACGTGAACTCAATTCTACGGTTCGCGAGATTGAAATCAAAGCTACTCAACGTGTATCTAAATCCTATGATGAGCCAATTATTTGCTTTCTGGGCAGCCTGTACTATAGTTCCCAGTCTAGGATCGATGATTTCTGCTTCCCTCATTCAATCCAGACAGGCACCAGCAGTCCAAGTAGTCAGACTCGTTCTGTCGAAATTGCACCGGAGCATTCAAGTCATCATTTTGAAACCATATTTCCATGTCACTTGCATATGAAATGGTCTTAGTGGTGTGAGAAATACTTGAGTCGTTCATTGTATCTTGATTCGAAAGAAAGAGTGTCAATTCTACTTACTTTCAGTTTCTTGACTCTCCTCTGTCGTCTCTGGCTTGAGTCGGGGAAGCTCACGATCATGCGTGATGACCACCTTCTTCTCTTTGCGACACTCGTCGCAGATAAAGTCCCCCTTCATTGGGTTATCCATGAAATCATCGCAGTACTTGATCTCGACATTCCTGAGGTAATCTTCGCGATGATTGTGACAAATGGTCTTCGTCACAACCTTGTGGCCGCAAGAGAATGTTGTTGAGATCTGGAAGCACATGATAATGTTTTCCGGCCGCTGAGAGGATCTGACAACAACTCGTCGACAGATCTTCTTATTTATGTGAGCTCCAGGCATGACAGTAGCTTTGTTCAAAATTGAAAGGGGAAGATAAATAGTTTCCAGGAAGCCAACACCTGTTCTCGAGTCTGTGAAGACCTTCAGGCCCTTTCTACCTGGGTGATGCCAAACAAAGAAGTTCAAAACGAGGAACAATCATTGTTCTGAACGGGTTTGAAGTGCCTTTGGAAGAGAACACAATGAGATTTCGATATGACAAAGAATTCCTACACAGAAGAGCACTCGTAAGGTGGCGACCTGAGGGCGACAGTCATTCGATTGTGGCCCAAATCCTAGATGAAAGTCGATGCTTTAAGGGTCCGTACTAAGACTGCATACAGTTCAATTTGAAATGATATCCGGAACGGCACTTGAGACAGCAATCTGGACGAATTGATTTTTACCGTCCTGAACCCTAGTATTGTATTCATTGGCAGATAGATGAATGAGTCTTGCTCCGGGCAGATTCATCCTATCATGTCCACCCGTCTGGGGGCAATCAAGAAAGTGACGCATCGAAAATGCTTAGTTGTAGAGGACCTGGCATAATGAAGCGATGTCGCCTCACAGGCTGTGCAGGGGTTGAATGGCTTGGGAGTCGGGCTATCGAAAGAGATGGCTTACATTTATGCGGTTCAGTCTGAAGCTCTTGGCATTTCTATTCGAAATGCCTGAATACTTCCCGAACGTTTTGCTGTCCTAAAAATTTTGCATATCAATCCAGAGCAATGCCACAGACAGAGACTTTTGCTATTAGCAAGAGTACGGTTCTCTAGGGAGTAATTAGGAAACGAGGATGGTTAGTCATTACACTTAATCAAATGGAATCATGCTGCGGTTGCCTCGGATTGATTCTCCAATTGAGGTATAGTCTTCGTAATCTCTGGCTCGTATGAGGTCTTCAATGTCCATTCGCGTCGCGGGGATTGCGGAGTAGAGCTGACGAAGCCTGATTGATTCGACCTCCCGTCTGTTCTCTTCGCAGGAAATCTGACTGTATTAGACATATAAACCGAAAAAGCCCATTCTTCCTTGTGCAAATTCTTGTATAGCGAGCAGTACAGATAACTGTTTATACTTCAAGAAGTAGAATTCGTTTTCGATGCATGTTGCTGATGACTTTGATAATTTGGCACCAACGGAACTGACCAGTGATCAGACTTTACCAATTTGCCTTTTCAGACAAATGTCATAAAAGATCTCGCAGTACGTTTTTTGCAGATGGAGCGTAACTGCGGTTTTCGTACAGGACTAAACAAGCAGCTCGATAGTGATGCGAAGACGACCCGAAGCTCGACACATATCCCTTCTGATTCATCTTATGCGAGGCAGCAAATGGGGGCAATGGAAAAGTTTCGAGACTTTGAGTATGCAACCTTGCGGAAATTTCCGATTTTCTGCTCAATACTTGACTCTGGCATGGCTTAGAATTATAAGGCTAGGAATGGTTAGGCTGCGATCGATGCCAGGCTTCCGGTGCCAAATATGAACCATCCCAATAGTCAGAGCCCCTGACGTTGTGACTCAGTCGGGGCTCATCGCTTAGGCCACTAAGCTGCCTGCAATTTCTATGCATCGAAATATAAGAGGCCGGAAGCACTGCAGATGAAGTGTCACAAGGTATATCGAACCAACAATTTGACCACTGCAGCTACCCGTGAAGTACCCAAGAGGCAAATTTTAAGGAGTGCGATGAAAGTATAAGCGATGCAACAATGAAATTCTCGTCAGATTTGCAGTTCGGGCACTGGTACGGCGAGAAGTCTTGGTGGTGAATACGAGCCATCACATCAGGGTGAGACGTTGGGCAGGTTGCTATTTGTACCCCACCTTTGGGACATGTAGCCAATCAAGTGTTTCAAGCTTCCATATTAGATGGCCACAGCTAAATCGCCATACGTGAATAGCTATACCGCTCTACGCTAAAATTCTAGTAACTTGGCGTGTGCATCTAGGGGACACCCCCTCCTATAGTACAAACTTGTACTAGAGGCCATAGGCCATACATGCAGACTAAAAGTTTAATAACAACCTAATTAATTACCCCTAAGGCTGAGGATTGCTATCAAGTCAGAATTGAAGTTATTCAGAGACTCCTACTAAACTCCTACTACTTCTACTATGACTTCTGATCCTCAAGCTTGTAGCCCTGCGCCTCGTATAGCAATCTATAGTGATACTGCTACTGGATTTGCTGCCTGCCAGGCGCATCAATCTACTATTCAGATAGTATCGTAGATACTGCTACAGCTAGTGAGTCGTTAATTCAGAGATGGATTGGGGGGATAGAGGTATACACCGAGGATGCGGAGTTTGAAGAAGATTTGGATGAATTAGTATAATTGTAGCGGGCCATAAATGTAATATACATAATTATGCATACAAATCTTAGTGGTGATAAATGCACCCTACCTACCTAAGGTAGGTACACTTTGGGCTCGCTTAATTAGCGTATGGCGGTATAGCTATTCACGTATGGCGATTTAGCTGTGGCCTATTAGATCTGTCACTGGTCGAGAAAAGCGGACTTTGCAAGGGGCGAGGGGGTGATGGCACAGCCTACTGTATGCTCAATCACATATCCGTGAACAGCCAGTCCCAGTCTTAAAAATATTAAATCACATATACACATCTGTGAACACCCTGTCTTGGAGACAATCACACAATGTGATCGACATGTTTTCCTTGCCCTTGTCGTCCATAATGAGTAAATCATGTAATGTGAGAACCCTGTCATGTGTGAGAAAAATCATTCTGGAGACTACAGTAGTATCGATGTTACCTTTGGAGTCCTACGCGCCTGGCACTGAGATGTCCTACGCGCCTGTCCTACACGCCTGGCATTGACATGGAATGCAAACGTGGTGGCCACGATTTTTATAAGAAAGACTTATTGCCCGTGGATATTTGAATCTCAACTCATCGAAAGCAGAAAACTATTATATAGTACCGAGCTGTCATTCTCCGTGATGTAAGGTTTATTCACAATCTTCTATTCATGGCATTAAACAGTATACAGACTGTCTAGCACGGCCAATCCCACAGAACCAAATAAGTAAATACACAGATACTGTAAGCTAGCCTCGACATCTTTCCCTAGCTTTAATACTAAATATAGAAGCAAAATGTGTCAAGCTAGATATGTGTTTTATACTCAATGCGCGCATACGGATCTAGGAGCCTTTGATCTGTGCAGTATCGGTCAGGGACGACTTGTCCGCATTACACTTCGAGCACTACAATCGTGCAAGGCCAGTGTGGTCCGTGCGTGTATGGGACACCTTCTCCGTCAGTTTGAGACATGTGATTGGCAGGAGGTGCGGCTGGATCCAATATTACGGGGAGGGGGCAGCGAGGGTGGAGATGGGTGAATCTAGCGTTTGACTCCGTGGGTGGAGACACAAGCTTAGCAACACTGGCAAATGGCCTGATTCGAACGCTTTTAACTCACAAAACAAAACTTGGTCATTTCTCACTCACACTTGCAAAACTCATTCTTTCAGCACCGCACTAATACCAAGAATAAGACGCACAAATGGCCACACGTATTTTTGTTCAGTGCAAAACTGAAAAGATGCCTGGATTATATGTCGAGAAAATCCCACTAATGGCTAATGCTGCTTGTCAAAAAGTCTGGAATCGGGACTTTAACAAAGACCATCCTGACGAGGATCGACTTACTACTTATGGTGGATGGATGAACCCGAAGTGCTTTCTACTGATTGATAATGGGCCTGTGAATGGGCTATATACTCTCGTGAAACTTCGCTGGGATGGAGAGAAGCTGTTTGTGTTAGATGCCCTCAGTCTTAGATCCTGCTAACGTCTTCAAAGAGTAGACGATCTAGGGCCTTTACATCCGCGTATCCGGAATGAGTTTGAGACGAAGTATCAGTTCAATCCCGATGATCGACCGGAAACGGTAGGTTCTATCTTAGCAAATCGAGTTAGGGTATTCACTAATCCATTCAGAACGGACTTACCGATCAGGAACTGAAAGATGTCCTTAAACCAGAAGATCTCAACAGAGTCATGAAATCCAGAAATGAGATGGCTGCGAGGCATCATAGCATAATGTACAAGCAGACCTAGAATGTCACTATTTAGTATGATAATTATTGTCAACATCAATGAGCTACAATGAGCAACGTACTTGCAAACGTCCTGTTCCTGTATTATATCCAAGATTTCGTGACTTCCTTATGCCTACCACTCCAATAAGCAAGCCGTAGGACAAATTCGGGAATATGCATAACTTGTCACATCAACCATAAAGAGCAGCTTGTCGGCACCCAAACAGAAGCCTGCGACGGGAACACAGCATTAGCGTCTACAAGAAATTGTCTTTGTCTGTGCTCTAAATCAAAGAGCAACATCAACATGACAGTGCTAAGGTATTCGAGCTTCGCAGCAGTTCTGGTTCGATCAAAAGAGAGCTTTCATAGTCCTCGTAATATTGCTTTATCCCACCACTAAGCCTACTTGTTTATGATCCTACGCTTTCATATGCAGTGCTTTGGATAATTTTTTCAACTTTTCACGAATGGCGTCTATTTCGAGGAACCCCTAAACTAAACTGTACAGTATCACTTGTCGATGAGTCTTGAAAAAATGCGTCTTGTTCGCAAATATTATAATTGTAGTATGAGTAGTCTATAGAACACTAAGATATGTTTCACTTCCAAAGGAAGTCTAGTATATTCAATAC
>JACBAH010007466.1:0-32334 GCA_014282315.1 Neospermospora avenae | reverse complement strand
CATCCAAACTGTCCCCCGCGCGCCCAAGAGGCAAAAGACATGATCAAAACACAACTCATAGTTCACAATCGGCAATTAGTTGGCTATTTTCAAACTCTAATTGGCCAGGATGCCGGCAATTCACGGCCCGACTATCTCAGCCCGAATCGATGAGAGGCGAGAGCCGAAATTTAGCGCGAGTAGTATAGGTATAATTTTGCATGCCTACATTTGTAAATTTATTTTCTTGCGACAGCATTCGTCCCTTTGTTAGTCAATTATCCTTACTGTTAGTATGACCTAGTGGTAGAACGGAACAGCGAGCGTTGTTTCGATGGATTCATCAATCTCAGATACTATGCTCACACTGAGGATTGATATCCTCGTCTAACGGGGTAACGAGGATAAACGGAATAAGCACTTCTCATTTTTCTTGTAAATTGCTTGTACCAATGCCAAACATGCGTTTCAATAGACAAATGCACTAATTCTCCATATGGAAACATAAGCTCCACTGTTGCGCTGCCGTTATCAGGGTGCTTGGCCACCTTAATCTTCTATCCATTCGTACCTTGTTATCCTACCTTCCTGGCTCTTCGTCTCTGACAATTTCCCCTCGTCTCGTTCCTTTCGAATGGCAGTTTTCAATATCTTCCGGTAGAAAGTTCAACGGGAGGGATAGGATGTTTGCTAGATGAATATCAGTACCGTCTCAAGACTCAAGCAAACCATTACTTGACTTACTATCTCTCCAAAAGATGGCTGCTGTGATCTGTAGCCCTCAGATATACAAGTCCTATATTTGTTATGCTTCCAGACGATCACTATTACCTCGACACGTACAAACTCCTCTAATTTATAAGCCTTATTAAGCAGCGTCTTTTCCCTATGATTGATTCTACTGTTCTCTCTTCTCTCGTTTCTCTGGTTATTTAGTTTAACGTCTATATTATCTATAGGATTCCTAGGATTTTTTGTATTCTATTAAATCACGACCTAGCTTCAGGTCAGCTTCTAGTTGCGATACTTTTAGATCTATAGTCTAGTTATAATCAGAGAATCTTAAAAGCCCCCTCCACAAAAAAGCAGTGAGCCAGATTTGGACGAGTCTACCTCGAAATAATCATTTTCGCCTTAGAGATATTATACACCACCTAGCTAACCTGCGCCTAAAATAGAAGGTGTAGGGTTAGATTGTCAAAAGTGCAACTATTAAGAACCAAAACTAGCCCACTCGTGAGTAGACCTGTCTAATAAGATCCAAGACTATTAGTCTTTATCATCTAGCGACAAGAGTAGTAAGAAGAACTCGAGTTACAATTTGCACCGTGCTTCTGCCCCTGCTTCTGCCCCATGCCCAGACACTCCACTGCCGGTCCCATCGAGATCATGTCGCACTATCTTTGTTATGCGATGGTTTCCTGTGACTTCAATCAGGGCTGAGCTCACAGATTGTCCCTGTTCAAGTGTGTTTCTTAGCCCGAACTGGAAAGTGAATCACTGCACGGAAAGGCGTCAGCACTGATGAACAGGAAGTAAAGCAAAACTACCAATGCGTATGTTTCTCTCTAGCATACGCTGCAAAAGCATGTAGGTCGGCCTCTTGCGATATAAAAACTATGGAACCAGCTAACACAGCGAAAATCACGTTCAGTATAAGGGACATTTTTCTGAATAAGGATGGAAACCTAGGTATATTTGACCCCTAATTCTACTCGACAGTGACATTATACTTATTTGAATTAGTAATTGATCCTTTGTTACCTTTTAACATCATGCCGTCCAGGATGCAGGACCCTGCTGCTGTAATGAAAATGAACCAGTCTACAGGTCGGCGGTACTTTACGACCAAAGAAAATGAGGAGGTAATCCACCAAGACAAGGAAGATCGTAAGGCAAAGTATCTGCAGCGCGTCTGCCACTCTCTTCCGCGGGCGTTACAGCGACGTCTTACACCGGCAGTATCCTGATGGTATGCCAGTGGATAAACTTTGCGATCAGATGATCTTCTTGGTTCCCTCGAATTCTTCAATTGAATCGCGATTCAAGTTGATGTCGATTTCTGTCCCTGTAGCCGGATTTAGCAACGCGCGTCACCCGTTCGAACCCGCTTCTCCATCCTTCTCTATCCTTTTAAAAAGCCATGGTCCGAGGTTTGAACGTTGTCCAGAGAACATCATTGGTCATGGTACCATGCCTGAGTAAATAATCTTGCCACACTAGAGTGAGTTTAAGCTCGGCCATAGATAATGTCCCCTGAGTCTTATGTAAGCTTTCATCTTCACTTGATAAACCTATTGAACCGTCGAAATTACACAATCAAACAATTTGACCAAGAGTGTCAGCATCTTGTTCGTAGTTTCTCGCAAGCCGGAACTTTTCCCAACGGTGGACAAAGGGTTTAAAGTGTTTCGCCAAGTCGAGGCGATCGAGCTCTGTAGTTATCCCATCGTACTCTGCAAATTCTCTGCCGACTGCCTTATCAACTTGGGCATCTCAGGATTTAAGTAGCTAGGATATGGTTTGTCTACCAAGATGGGAAAGCTCCGTTGCTGGAGGCATGTGGCAAGAAGGTTTCTGGAAGACTGTGCCGGCTGATGTCAAGGCTGTCATGCACTGCGAGATACGAGAGAGCGACAAAATGCAACCCGGTTATATAGTTCATGATACATTTGCAGAATTAACACTTCGCTTTTTCCTCCTTATAAGTCATACATTTTGGATTAAACCGTCGCTGTAACGGCATGGTAGATATACTCTTCCTTTAATATCTAAGAGGACTCTTCTGCTTACCAGAGACCAGAACCCTACCACGAGAATGCTCGCAGCGCTCTGGAAAGTACTGTTCGTCACAGATAGGATGATATCAAGGGGGCGATTTACTCATAATCTGCCGTCGTAAACAGAAGGTTCTACTTGACCAAGTGGGGCCACTTTGGGATTGCATCGAATGAGAGCCCGCTTGGAGACTCATCCACACTATGTCCGGGCCAAGCATTCCATTTTACTGAAAAATGGAAACATAGACTTAATGCTTGAGATAGCGGAGTGATAGGCGTGGTCGAAATCGGAGCTGCTGTGGTTGGTGGAGAAGACTCTGCTAAAATTGAGTTGGTCAAAGTAGAGTTAATGTGAAACCGAAGTTTGCTAGTCTACTCGATGAACTCGTAAGCCCAGCGGGGGTTTAAGTGTAAAAGGGGGTGTAATAATCATTATAGTTCTCAGAGTACGTAGTGACTCTAGCTGTGGCACTTCTAGTAATGCTTCCGATAATGGCCTTCGAAGCTCCCGCGCAACAGCTGCTGACTGCCATTTGAGACCGGGTAGTGTACAATAGAGTAACATTTGGTGAGTGTTTTGTGCGACAAGTGTTCTATGAGAAAGCTCGCATAGCTCCCATTGGATCCAATTGGAGAGAAGTTCGTCGACTCCGGGGCTGGGACCAGAGTCGCAATTCAATTGCAAAACTGATGATATATCAGAGAATTTAAGGTCGGCTGGATCACTCAATCCGTGGACTCGGTAACAGTTCACGCAACTCAGGTAGGCTTCAAGAAGATTGGTACCACAGATGCGTTGTTATCGTTGGCTCGGCGCGCGGACTGAATACAGATTACCAGCTCACAAGGCTGCGGCGAGTTATTCAATTTCGTCACAGCCTCAAGATTGTGCGTAATGACATACCACTACTCATCAAAGAAGTTTGGATAACATATTTGTTGTAAGTAAGTCAGGTCTGACTTCTTGATATCCCGACATTGCATGATTTCATGCGGTGATAAAGACATGCGCCCCTACCACGAGGCACACAGCAGGATTTTGGACACCATTCTTAGGAAATGCTGCTGCGGAGGATCACAAAAGTAACACTTGATATGCAGGTAGGTACAGTATATGTAGTAAGCGCATTTGACTCATTCACGTATTGTTGGTAATCTCTAGCTAGAATGCCTCGCAATATTGCGGAAATCAGATTGGATATATCGTAGGTAATCTAAACGAGCCGTTTGTACCTTTGCACTGCGCTGTAGGACAGAGTCAGCCTAAGCATTGAAGTCATATCCACGATGCACAGAAATTCCATCGCAAGTCTTCACATTACCATGCATTCTTAGCCACAGAAATCGAACAAATATCAATGATTTTGGTGTAAGGACCACCAGTTACATGGCGTTTGTGATAAGACCTAGGGCCAGATCAGACACTGAAAACAACCACATCAAATCATGTCTTTGTCCTAGAATGCCAAGTTTGTTGTGACCCTGTGGCGTGCACGTACCGAACAGGGCGCAGCCGCAACAATCCCACGCTACCCTTCAGCCCTGTACCTGCAGCCTGAACGGCTGTTGTAGAGCTTCCGAGGCCACAAAAGTTGACACCCTGATGACATGATACCAGTTCGATCAACAGGTACAATTATGATATCCGACTGGCCAATCAAAATATATAGACATCTCGGATGGGGTATACTAGCCGAGTCCACGACAATTGAAGTCCTCCGCGATTTCAAGACTCTGAAACATTGACAGAAGAGGAATCAAATTAGAAGCTTCCATGGAGATCATCCGGGCCGTTAATCGCGCAACGTTAAATATCCCTTGATTCCTGAAGTTCTGGTACACGTAACGGCTAAACCCGAGATCCTAATTGTATTCCTCCGGACCTCCTCGTACAGTATGTACAACACGAGCACTACGTGCGGAACGTGCCCAAAATCGTGAACGCCGACTGTGACGAGAACGACCGTCTTACTTACGTTGTACAAATCCCTTCCAGAAGTGCAAGTTGTTATATTTGGTATGAGGTGCAGCTGGGGTTCGTATTTTGATCCCGTGGGATGGGGAGAGCCTCATTTTGGGCAGAACGTTTTCGTTGTACGACTGTATCTCTTGGAGTTGCCTTCTCTTTTGACAAAGAAATTCCTGAGGGAGCAATAATATGATACAAAAGTACAGTCATCATCATTGCAGCTGCTCTTGATTAAATGTCAGGAACTCAGGCTGCACCAGACATCTGGACAGTACCCGAGAAATGAGCTTTGGGGAAGAAGTATATATACACGTCCTTTGTCTCTACGAAATTTAGTCCATCACATCCAAGCAAGCCAGACTCTCCACACCCCTCTTTCAACTGATACTCGAGACTTCACACTCCACGTTTCAAACTCCTCACTCCTCAATCCACACTCCACACTTCCTATTTCATACTCCACAATTCGCACTCCACGAGATTTCAATGGCTGTCCTCACCATCCACTCTAGCTTCTCTAAAGCCATCATCATTGGCCTTCTTGGTACTAGTCTCTCAAGTGCCGCCGCCACTGAGCATGTGGGAGTTGCAGCACGGGATTATCCACCGCCACCACCACCAGCTTATATGCCACCACCACCTCCAGCATCGTACTCCACTGTCTGTGTTCCCACCTACAGCGTCAGCTACGGTACCGATCTCGCTACTTTCTCTGTTGTCAAGACCTACACTATCTTGAGCACGAGCACTAGCTATAGTGTTTCTACTTCAGTCAAGACTGTCAGCTACAGCAGCACTTGCCCAGTGACATCAACGAGCAAGACAACTCCTCCAGTCTACCCAACCCCTCCTATTTATCCAACATCTCCAGTCTATCCTACTTCATCTGCTTCCAAGTCGACCCCTTCAATCTACCCAACCCTTTCAACCTCCAAGTCAACCCCACAAATCTATCCAGCTCCATCCACCAGCCAGTCAACCCCTCCAGTTTACCCGACCCAAACAGTATACCCAACCACAACTACGAGTTTCCAGCCAACTCCACCACCCGTTTACTACACACCAATCACTCTGGTGACTTACACGTCATCTACCAGCTCAAAGCCAAGTGTTCTTGTCTATAGCGAGAACACTCCGATCTACCCCACTCCTCCCATCCACTATTAAGGCTTCAACTGTGATACTCGGCGTCCAGTATGATTTGAATATGAAGTTTTGTGTCGCGTGTCGGAATATCTTTCTCTTAGGCCGAAATCCTCTCTTCTCTTATGCCCTTGTGGTTTTAAATCCTTAAAAATGTTTGCACTGCTTTAGCTTTGTACGGCTTGACACAGTGTCGCTTCACTTCTTACTCTCGTTTAGGTGCTTTTGGATGCCCGATGATACTTTGGGATGTTCTTTCCTTAGAATATGGTTATGACATAGACTAAAATTAACCTTTTTCATTACATGCTGTGGCTCACTACACGCAAAATAATTGTGCATTGTGTCAAATACAAAATCTGTTCAATCTTAAGGGTCAAGACTAAAGTCACCCCAAGGCTTAGAAAACAGCTTCCAAGATGGACTCATATGTCAGTTCTGCTGACTACCTGCGAGGTCTGAGAGCCAAGTACAGTCGCAATCTCCTATGTTATTCATCAATTCATTTGTGAGCCCCAGCAAGGTAAGTTTAGTGTATTGTATCAACATGAATAATCCTCATGAATGCGGAGGGGAACCAGCCATTAGCAAAATCTGCGTGGATAATAACACGTGCACTACTTCTATGTCCATCCTTCCCTACACCAATCTCCTCCAATTCTCAACAATCCGGCACAGCATGTGTTATCACACAGCACAGTCCAACGTTCAGCCCCATTACGATGTACCCAGCTGTTAACCGCCACGATTCACGTTCCACTACCTCCACAGGAGCGCCTGATGACTGCACACTGCACACTACACACTGCACACTGCACACTGCACACTACACACTGCATATTGCAGCAACCCCGCCCGGGGTGACCAGGACGCCGAGTGCACAGGATCCGTGCCTGATTACTGCATACATTGCGTATTGCGCATACATCCTCAGTTGATAATGCGGAAATCTAGCTGGATATAGTTACGGTAGATCAATACTCAACTACCAAACGGTTGTGACGAGGGGTAGGTGTAAGGGAGGAATAGATGATATCAGGTGTTACCTATTCGGAGAAATAATTGCCTTACGAAGATGTGTGTACAGTCACACCGTAGCCTTTGAGAAAATTTGGAAAATGGAAGATTCTAGATGAGCAAGTAATCGCCTATCAATTTCAAAGTCTGCAGACAGCTTTAAACAGCTCCAAACTTCGCCTGACCAGAGTTTGGCACAGACCACGTGACTGGTAAGATTAGAATATCTCTACTTTGCAGAATGACTCAATGGAGCCACGTAATCTCAAGGTTGCATCGATGTTGCTGCTCCAGCCTTCTCATCACTTCCTACGAATGTGAACTAGCAACTAGCCATGGTGGGTGTGTTTACATTTAATTAAGCTTTCGCTTACACTCTAGCGTTTGCTGACTTCGTCTTGGCCGACGCCATGATTAATCATGATGTATGTAGAGACCTTATCCTTTTCCTGATTCCAATCCGAATGGTTTGCATTGCGACTCCTATTGTTGAATTTGAAATGGAAGAGAACAGCAGATACATCAGATATCAGCAGCGATGGTGAAATCGGACAGTTAGCAGCTCGTCACGCTAAGTAAAAGCTGTTTCTTGTGCGTCCGACGAGGAGATCAAGCGAGTTCTTAAAAGAGAATTTCTCTAGCCTAGTATTTATCAGAAGGCCCGTCTTAGTAGTTCTGTTGTCTTGAGTCTTCTTAAGAAAGAGCCATATAAAAAGTTCTTTATAGCGGACTCTCTTCGTGCACGATATCCAATCCGTGAGTATATCATATTATAAGCATCGACCCACAGAACAATTTATATTTGTGCGAGAACAGCCTGCATCGCCTCAGATTGCAGAAATACTTATGCCTGCTTCCCTTCCGCTTGGATCGTAATAGGGTTGCGATGGCTGTCAAATGTTCTTTGAGACTGCTTCCCCTTGCGCAATCTGAGAAAAATTTAAGTGCAACTTAGTATGGCTACTGGTTCATTCACTGGGCTAATTTAATTTCAAACCGCGCGCTTTCGAGCCTCAAATTTCTTTTTGTTTCCTTCTAGATACACTCATCCCGGATCCCCATCGCACCTTCCTCGTAGACAAGTAAGCAACTTCACTATATCACCAACACCTCCCTGAAAGCTTACAACATCATCTCTCCTTCTATCCATATCCTCTCCCACTCCGTCCTTTGAGAGCTACCTAACAATAAGGTACCCCAGACCCCAATTTTTCATCAACCCAAAAGCCCGGCTCACTTCTACCCCATCCCCATCTCAATCCCACCAACCACCAACAGCTACCCCCACACGTCCAACTCAAACTGGAGTCACTGCAATCATGGCACCTAAGACTCCCAACCTCACCCCAATGCACGAAGCCGACTCCGAGTCCGAAGAATCAGATTCAGGATTAACCAAGATCACGCGTGACCTTGATCTGTGCGCCACAGCAGCAGACGAAGAGGAACCGATAGCGAGACCTAGTCCTCCTCTTATCAACACTAGCACTAATGAAGAAATTCCAAGGGTAGAAAGAGAGGGGGAGGAAGAGCGGTTTGCTCGGATGACTGGGCCCGGGTTCGTTCCGGTTTTTGAGGATGAGGAGGAGGAGGAAGGCAATATGGGGGAAGAGGAGAAAGAGATGTATATGGGTTTCAAAAAGGCCGAGAGGGACTTCAGAGATAAAGATGTTGACGTGAATTTTGATGGAGTTGAAGGATCGAAGGCGATGGAGGAGAAGGAGAATGGGAAGGACGAAAGTAAGGATGATAAGATGGATACGGAAATGGCTGATGGACCTACAACACTCAATGAGGAAGCCAGAACTACTACGGCGGTGAGAATTGGATCACCAGAGCTACTTAGAAAACCCCCTAAGGGGAAGGGGTGGGAAAATTGGGCTTGGAACAGCCGACAGCAAGAAGACAATGTGGATGCTGAGATGAAAATGGGTACGGATCCAATGATTGGAGCCCCAAAGACGCCTCAGAACAAAAGAAAGATGTCCGAGGAAAGATCATCAGGGTCACCGTCTGTGGAAGGTTCGTCTTCCAGGAAGAGGCGAGGAGTGATGAATTCTGATGCTACGCCTGGAAAGCGACAAAAAGTGAGTTTGGTCTTACGACATCTCATATCTCCTTCGATGAAACGGCTAGATATTTCTGGCTCCATTTGCTTGCATTCTGATTATCAACCTGTAAAATGAGAACTAATGTTCTTTGTTACAGCTACTGAAGGCCAGCTCGGCACCTATGATTCACTCCACGGTCAGCCCCAGGCAGCGGCGGTCAGATTGGATGAGAGAACGTAATAAGAATAGTCCGCAACGACCCAAATCTGATGAGGAGTGATGGAGCTTCTGTAAATCCACAGGTATCATTCTCAAGCCACCTCGTTCTATGATCAAGTCTCGTCGGCGGGTCGTGGTCTATTTATAGCTCGTTTCTGTCCCGACTTTCTGTCTGAGTATTGCGGTCGTGTCAATCAAGACGAGGACTTCCCAACTGATGAGGAAAATCGGAATACCGTGTCTCTTTCGTGCAAATTCTCGCTGGCACCTGGCGATTGATTATGGGATCAAGTAATTGGTTGGACCCCTGAAAAGTTGAAGCGATTCTCCCTGTAAGCAGGCATATTGGAGGGCTGGGTCACGAAATCAACAATGGAATATTGCTGTGCTGTTCTCTATCCACAATCGATGAGATCGTACTCGGCCAGTCACTAGATAATAAGCTTTTCCCCAGACATGAGTTTTAATTTCCTTGGTGAGATGAATCGTGTTGCTGATCTCGGAATTTCAAACCCCAAAATCAAGACTTAATCGAACACAAGTTGAAAAACCTCTCAAAATGGTCCGCCACGCAACCGCCGAAGAAGCCAAATCATGGACCGTACTCCAATCGTCAACCGAATGGCCACTCGTCGTATTCTTCCGTGTTTCTAATGGGTATCCTGCTCACGATCCTAACGCCCTTGGCGCCCTTCAGCTGGATCGTTGCCGCCGAAGGTCCCGAACTCCTCGATAGCTTCTTCTCGCCCATTCTCGTCCCTGGTGCGCTGTATTCTCAATGGCGTATCGCAGGTGTGATTCAGCCCGTTGTGATCCAATTGGGCGATATGGCGTTTTGCTATAAGCAGGTTATGCATTGGCAACTTGCGGGGCTAGAGGTTATTGTGGTTATGCTTGTTCTTTTGACGAAGAATGAATTGGTTCGTGATTTCTGTTTTTGATAACGGAGTTCACATGCTGAAGACTTGATTAGGGAAGAAGATTCGCGAGTGTGGGCGCGGTGGGGTGATTTTGGTCTGTGAGATGGTTTGCGACGGCGAAGAGAGTAAAGAGGCAGGCTTGGGAACATGTCAAGTGGATCTGGACGTGGATGGCTTTCAACGAGGCAAGGAGGGTTGTTGGTGGGGGTGGGCGACGGAGATATTGAGCTCTAGAAGCTTGATAATTTGGTACGGACATTGAAAACGAGGAGAATCAGTGTATTCTAAAGGAGTTGCATGTAATCGAAGGGACAAATGCAGTGTTTATTGATTGTTGAGGGATCTATGCTTGCTTCTCCTCATGTGAAAAGCCTTCCACCCCCGAACCCTCGTCAATCTTCTGGTTTGTTGTCTCGTGAAAACCCCCCATTCAGTTTTCTCCATCGTCACGCTTGCGCTTCTTGGAAACAGCAGACTCTTGAATCTCCTTCCCAGCCATCTCCTCTGCCTCGATATCGGTCTCAGCCTCCTCATGAATCTCTTCCCCAGCCATCTCCTCTGCATCCACCTCGTTCTCAGAAGCCTCAGGGCTATCGGGTAGACGGCGGCGAGTTGAATTGGTGCGGAATGCAAATCGGGAAGCGGAGGGAGCACCATCATCAGGGGTCGATTCACGGGATTCCGAGGCAGTAGTGGCGAGAGTAACAGTATTGTTGGGTGTCTTCGGAACTCGGATAGTGAAATGAGTCTCGGTTTCAGTGAGGATCTCGTAGTTCTTATTCTTCACTTGCTTGCGGATCAAAATATCAGGAGATCGAACAGCAGCTTGCTTAGCTTTCTTCTCCCTGGCAATCTTGGATTCCTCTTTCTTCTCTCTGGCAACCTTGGTTTCCTCTGTCTCCTTTGGGCCCAGAACAACCAGAGGTGTCTTGAGCTTTTGGGGGTACTTCTTGCGATCCCACATTTCGTGCGAGGAGGTTGAAACGGTCCAGAATTGAAGATCGTAATTGCCTTTCTTGACAGCCTCGCGGTTTTGCGTGATGCGGCGTGTCAACTTCATATCATACGCATTGACCTTCTCGATAAAAAGCTTTTGTAGGGCCTCGTCTGTGTACCTGTTAACGTTTCGAGTTGGTAACTTTCTGTTTGCTGCCTTTCGAAGAGTGGTGAGCTTAGCATATTCCTTGCGTGTGATAAAGATCGCAACAGTCTTTGCAACTGGCAATCCCTCCTTGTCAAACTTTCCCGAGGCAGCATCGACCATTCCATCCTTTGTGACGATCACGAGAAGATCGGCCATGGGGTAATCAGAGCCTCGAATGGAGCGGTACTCATCGGCAGTCATGAGATACTTGAAGGATCCAGCGTCGCCGCGACCGTTCAGCTCCCCGAAAATCTTTGCAATTCTCCCATCTCTGGAAGATTTCCCCTCACCACCAGCCTCTCCGCCCTCCTCGCCCTCTCCGTTCTCTCCGCCCTCCTTGTCCTCGTCCTCTTCCTCCTCCTCGTCCTCATCCTCGTCCTCCTCCTCGTCCTCCTCCTCCTCCTCCTTCTCCTCTCTGCCAATTCCATGGCTGATGCCCCCGTCATCCTGGCCGATCTCCTCCTGTTCAACGTAATCAGTATAAGCTCGCATCGTTTACTAATGGTAGATAGGATGTAGACCGCGTGTGCTGAGATTTTAAGGATCTCGAGGTGCAATTCAAGGACTGCTGCAGCCCCGTAGATGCATTGACATACCTCTGATGCCATCATGGCGTCCTCAACTGGTTTTTGGATGCTATCGCTCATTTTTGAATGATGAGCAAGTTGATGTGGATTGGTTTTTTTGTAAAGTCGCGAATGCTGCAATTTCGCTTGGTTCCAGGTGCGCGCTCAGGTTCAGCCAAACAGCCCCGTCAACACAGCCAGGAGGAGAGGCAGCAACGTGCCAGGGAAATGCCACGTGACCATGCGTGACCATGGTCAGGGCTTTCCCTGACCATCGGTAGTCCTTTGACCAAAACAGCCTCTGACCCCGGTAGCAGGAGGAAATTGGTCCCGATAACAGCCCCAGTGATACGAATATATATGTATACTGCATATACATACTGCCCTCAGTGCCATCTGGGCTTGAGTATGGCGAGTAGCATAGATGTGGGGCCGTTTGGAGCTTGCTCATATCGAATGCTGGTAACGAGAAGCACTCGATATCCATAGCCAGATCGGCTGCTTCATGAAGTCCTTATTGTATCAGAACGGCAATGGAGATTCTCCGCAACCTCCTCATGCCAACTCTGCACAATGTTCCGACTTGAAAACACTGTCAGGAGAGACAGCTCAGCTGGAGCAATTATTCGTCAAACCAAAATGCGGGCATGGTCATATAAGCAAGCTGCAACTCGAGTTTCTACCTATTGCCTGCAAAAGATTAGCTTGGAATAGTGTTATAGAGGGGATATATCTACCAAGGAGTAGCAAAGATCATTGTGTGTAGACACGCAGCTCCTGACCAGCGATACAGCCACTGATTCTTCTGATTCTTCTCACACAAACACAAAGAAATACACTCCTACCTGGGACACAATATATAGCTTTCTTTGAAGTTTCTGCAGCGCTGATTGCAGAGCCAAACCTCATAGTTGAACTCTGAAGATCAACATTTCAGGACGACCATAATGCAAATCAGAATGCCCCCATACTGCATATGCACAGTAGTATACCATGCATCATGTTTCTGGAGTATCTTGATTGGTCATTGTGTATTCTCAGTCATTCCGTGTTTTTCGAGATTGTCTGTGTGGTTGGATGAGCAGCAGGTCGCGCTCGAAGATGATAAGGAGGGGCGGCAGATTCGAGCGCGCTACTTACACCGCTTCGAGTATCACGTGAACATCACAATCTACAAGGCTACTGTATCTACCTACAGACACCATAACCTCTGCTGAAGCTAGCGATGGATCGAGCACAAGGTAAAGGTTCTATGTAGTATCCTGTTTCTCTGTGCATCTGATTCTGTCGATAAGAGCTTTATAGGGGACTCTTACTTATTCTACGGACGGAGCTCCCGACGCATAAAGACACCTGATTTAATCAAGTAGGTGTGCTTCTGTGATATCAAAGGCTCAATCAAGAGATTCTTTTCCCAGGATCATACTATTCGTTCCTATTTACTTAAGATTTCGAGCAGGGAAATAGAATCGTTATGTGATTTGTACCGGATGTATTATATAGTGTTCACGAAGTCTCACATCCATGGAAAGATTCGTATAGAAATCTCATTGATGGATTGTATTCTGAAATAAGATCTAGTATTCATGAGTGGTACAATACAGCATATCCTACATCTCTCCAGGGACCTGTCCCGGCACTATCCAGTATATTGCACCAGGGATATGTTGCACTATGGAGTCGAAGAATAAAACTTTGGGTCCGGATCACTTGAATGGAGAGCACGAAACGTCTAAGCTTCGCAGATGATGGAATAATAAGAAGTCATTAAGATCAACATTGGGTATTGAAAATGTAGAGGTAGGAGGAGACAAGGTAGAACATACCTGGAAACCTTACTTGCCTTGAGTCTGGAAAGTTGAAACGTCGTAATACCACTACCATTACACTCTCCACCAGAGGAGCGCAAAATCGGCCACTCGTACGTGACGGTCAGCAAAGACATGGACATGGTGGTGACGGATGAGCCCAAGGATACTATTGCCACAAAGAACACAATCATCATGAATACGGGTCCGGCAAGATCACCTGCTTGTGATCCTATCAAGCGGAGCCGCAGTATTGACGCGCTATGTCTCAAGGTCCGAAGATGGCACGAGATGCCACGACATCACATAATCGCATGAGGTCTAAGGTTTTATGATACCTTGCTCTTGTACAAGATACATACGTAGATGATCGAGTTGTTTGATACTAGACGGATGTAAAGATGATGATGACGATGATGATAGTTCTGATCTGAAAGTGAAGCTAGGCATGACTACGCTGTTTGAATATTTTGACATCAGAGAACAAACGTCCGCTTCACGTCCGCGTGCAAGAGCTAGACGAGTTGTGCTATGAAATACTCCGAACCATCATCACATTTCCTAATCTGTCTGCACTGGCTAGAAAAGAAAAAATTGGCTGTGAGAGTGATTAGTATCAATTGCTATCATCCGACAATTGAGCTGAGACCGAGAAGGAAATGATGGGTTCGAGGTGGATCCAGTTCTTCAACACCGGATGGAGACTTTATATAGTCTCTTAAAGCTAACAGGTACAACTCAAGAGTGCTGACTTGCCATTAAGTCGCGACAGCATGATGGGACATTGCTTGATGTTTTAAAGCCACTGGGCTACTTGATGACTAGTTGCAAAGTCGTTAAGCCATGGGAGAATTTACTAGATTGAAAAGAGTAAAGGTCTTTATGGCTTCGCAGTAGGCGACGTTCTGAAATGGCTCCGAACAGAGAACATTGGCGCGGGGAATAAGACAAATCATGTATCGCGAAGGTGATTGAAAAGCCCAAAACCTCCCAACACCAGATGAGATCAACTTAGTGATATAAGAAGCTTGACGCGAACGTCAGCCATACTGGGTGAGTGCATTGTAGTTCACTGAGTTTGCGAGCCAAAGAGAAAGCGGTGAGTGCATGACGGAATTGACACCGAACAGTAGATTCGTACGTATGCAGGTTCTATTCATCTACTCCGAAAATCAAGCCATACTTTTCTCGGGGTAACGCTTAGACTGTTTTTTGCTTCCAACCTTCATCCAGAGGACAATACATCCGACTATAACCATAAAGAACAATCCCTTCTGCAGCACGCTCCACTCCGCCTCGTCGGTCTCGACATCATCCGTAGTATCTCCAACAACAGGAACAACAGGAGGCACGATACCGGTCTTCGCAGGCGCAGCAACGACAGTGCTCGTATGCACAACTGCAGGTGTAGTTTCGGGTTCTGATTCTCCTGCTGCGAATGCCGCGCCGCCGTATTGAACATCTGTGCGAGGACAGCCAGAATCAGTATATCCTAGGAAACCAAACAGGCGAAAGCAAATGTACGCGAAGTGCTGTGCTGAAGGAAAGGTACTTTATAGTTCCACGTGGATACCTTCTGCTGGTACTGGGAGCTCGCCGCTCTTGGCAATCTTGACGGGGGACTTGGGTCTGTCTGAACCGCCCTTGGGGACGTTTTCGATTTTCTCGACGATCTCGTAGCCTTCGAGAACTTCGCCAAAGACAACGTGCCTTCCGTCAAGGTGGCTGTGAAGGTTAGCACATGTCAATTGATAGAGGAGTGGTGCCTTACCTTGGAGTGGATGTGGTGATGAAGAATTGGGATCCGTTGGTATCTTGTCCGGCGTTGGCCATGGACATGAGACCAACCTTGGAGTGCTTCAACTTGAAGTTCTCATCAGCGAATTTCTCGCCGTAGACTGCAGTGATTAGCATAGGCCTCCAATTAGCATCGCAGATACGTACTTGACTTTCCACCGGTTCCATCACCCTTGGTGAAGTCACCTCCCTGGATCATGAATCCCTTGATAACACGGTGGAAGGTCGAGGACTCATATCCGAATCCCTTCTCCCCAGTAGCCAAAGCGCGGAAGTTCTCAGCAGTCTTTGGGACAGTTGCGCCGTATAGACCGATGACGATTCTGCCCATGGGCTCATCGCCGTGGGTGATATCGAAGAAGACCTTGTGGGTGATCTTGGGGCCCTTGACAGCTTCAGCTGTTTGTGTAAAGAATGCGAAAGTGATGGCGATGATCAACAACGCCGACACGACGAAACGCTGCATGGTGAACATCTTGAAGTTCGATTGATAGTTGTAGTTTGTTATATGAGGGTATTCGTGGCACCTTCGAGGAGGAGGAAGACAGGAAAGGAGCTGCCTATAAGACGAGGGGGAGCTCGCTCGGATACCCACTAGAGTTTCGTATAGGTGTCGATTAGGGTGCACTAGATCACGTGTGTGAGGGCGGTAAGAGCTTCAATGCACTTGGAAAGCGGCAGAAAATGTTGACGACAACACCAAGCTTGAGCCTCACTACGTCCCCCGGCCCAGTCCATCATTCAAGTCCCTACTCACCAATCGACACTATGGTAGGGTCAGAATCAATGAAAAGGATCCTACAATCTGCTAAAAACTCCAGGTCTTCTTACTCGGCATTCCATTCGCGGAAACCAAGCTCCTAAAAGTACCTTCTCCATCAACCCCCATCACCCGGCCTGCAATGATTTAACACTCCCCAGGCCTGCCTCGAGCGTTTCTACGGCGTCGGCGTACAAAACTCCTCCCGCTTGCTAGCCAAACACTCCATCTTTCCCGCCGCACGAATCGGCGATATTCCCACCAAGACGATCCTCGCGATCGACGCCGATCTGTCAGCCATGAAAATCGAGAACGAATTACGGCACGAGATGCGCGCGAATATTCTGAGATTGAGGACGATGGGTAGTTATAGGGGCGTGAGACATGCGATGGGATATCCGGTCAGAGGACAGAGGACGAGGAGCCAGATTATGAACTCGAGGAAATTGAATAGGACGGCGAGAGTGGGTTAAGCTGAGTTAGGGAGGATCAGATCATGTGGGGTGCATTTTTGCTGGCGTAGGATTGACTTGGGATGGGTTGTACCGATAGTGTACGAACGATGATACTGTTTTGATGCTCGGGATTTGATATTGCCATCTACCAGTACCCCAGATATCCATCAAATCACTGTACTCCCAGTGATCCAGGCTTTAGTAATGTCATCCATCAATATAAGGACATTCAGACCTTCTTCTCGCCCTTCTCACCAGCTCCTTCTTCACCAGCAGGCTTCTCATTCTCCCTCAAACCACTCACCATATCCTTCAACGCTGCCATCGTAACCACCTTTCCGCCTTTCTTTCCCTTCTTGGCCTTCTTCTTCTTCTTGCCTCCTTCCTTCTTGCCCTCAGGCGGACCCTCGAATCCCCAATCTCCCATTTCATCCCAAGGGATCTGAACGCCATTGATTCGCTCGCCGACTTTCTTGTCGTTGATCCATGTGATCCTAACAGAGGAGATTAGTGAAGTCCTCAGAATCTTTCACGACAATTAAGATCAAGGGTAAGTAGAGTCCTCAGAACATCTTGCGATATTGCCTGGAAGCCTTATTAATGTCCCCAAAAGCTCGTGTGACATTCAGGGAACTGGTTAGTACTGTCCGGAGAGTATCTCGCGACACTGAGAAAGCAGATATCAGAACTTACATGTGGCTCTTCAGCTCCTTAGGGGCAACAGGTGGGTTCCATTCCTTCTCTCTCTCCTTTCCCTTACCACCACCTCCCACCTTTCTTCCCGCACTGCCACCAGAAGCCAAATTGAAAGCACCAAACTTCTCCGTAGCCTCCTCACGAGGGGTGTTAGTAACAGTGACCGTCTCCGTGACGCTCTGTCTCAACATATCCATCATAGCCCTATCACCCTCATTATCATACTCATCACTAGTATATCCACCATCCTCGCGATCCTCGACTTGAGTTGACATTGTTGAGACGCTGCCGGAGTATCCTGAGTATGGGATCTTATTTTGATTGTAAGCTGGTGTGTTGCCGTTGCTTAATTCCTGGGCTGCAGGGCCGAGAGCGGGAGGTCCGTGGTGAGAGGTGGGATCGTAAGGCGATGGGGGAGATGAACTGGTCGATAAGTAAGTGATGAACTTGTCGTCGTAGATGTTGAGCTTGACGGGAGTGTTTGCTGGCGGAATGAGGCCGGTGTTGTGGGCGAGAATGGTAGAGATTGGTGGGCTGAACGGTAATCCTGAGCTAAGTTCTCGATCTGGAGAGGGGGCAGAGGAGCGTAATGAGCGTGGGACGCGGTCTTCTCTCGCACCTGCACCTGAGACTTGAGAAGTGGCAGTGGTGTAAGACTCAGAAGCCTCAGACAGCGTTGGGGAGGATGAGGAGGAAGTTGGAGGTGATGGTGCGGTTGATCGTCCTCGCTCTCTCTCTCTAGCCAGGCGTGACAACGCGGTGGTCAGTTTGTCGGGAGCGGGACCTTGACCTTCACCTTGAGCTTGAGCTTGGAACGGAGTCTCGACCAGGTAGTTGGGGAAGCCGGAAGATGCGCCGTCAGAGCGTAGAGCGTAACGATAAGAACTCTGGAGACTGCTGGTAGGATTAGGAATAGGCAGGATCTCTCTCTCAACCGATCTCAGAAGTGGCTCCGCGTCATTGTTGGTGGAAGGTGAGGGTGCTGCGGAGCGCGCGCGGCGTGCTTTGTGTACATTGTTTACTTGCCCTTGTCAGCTTTCTGAATCTCGAACAAGGAAGACAAAGTCGTTCGAGCGAATGAAAGGGAATGCTTACGGTATTCTTCAGGAGCTGACATACTTTTCTTGGGTGGTTTTCCCATGTTTGCAGTTGTGAAAGGGTTGTGGGGTTTTTCGAGGGAAAGGTTGCAGAGGAGCTCGAGTGGGGTTTTATATTCGAGGGCCAAGGCGGTGAGAAGCTCAAGGTGTATAAGGCAGATAGTGCTAGTTGCGAAAAAGGTGAACGGGACGAGTTATGAATTGTTGCCTGATCGTAGATAAACAGAAAGCGACAGGCTTATTTTTCTTCACCGGTCACTAAGACAGCCAATGAGGCGCATATTTACGATATCAGAGTAGTTACTCTCTGTCTTTGATGACCTCAAATGTATTTCTCGATTGCTGCTAGCTTTCCCTATATCGCTCTACCTCGCGACACTTGAAGCTTCTGGCAGCAGCATAATACTCAACATGTCTGATTGATACCTTCCTCAGAAGATACACAGCCTACTGAGATTATATATTGTATATCTTTAAGGTATACAGATGGTTGATTACGTTACTTCTGCTCGTTCTTTGCTACTTCGCGACGTTGATGCGGGCTTGTTTTGTTCGCTTAAAGCGTCCGCCAAGAACCAACATCATTCTGGCAGGGCGACCTCGGCACAATCTGCATCCAATTTGCAAAGAGGAACAAAACAGAAACTAATCCCTTAAATCGTGGTTTCTAGTTGATAGAGCTATTTATTTGGGGTTTAGTATTACATTGATTGCATGTCTCGAGATGCGCGCTTGCTTGATAGCTCTCCGGGCCACTTTGTGGCCAAGGTACTGAACGAGTAAATCGAATCTTTTCGTTTCATAAAATTGAATATACCGTATAAGGCTTTTGAATTGTAGCAGCAGCTCTCTGAAGGAGCCGAAAAGCTATGTTGGGGTTGAGCTGTGAATAGATACTGTTATCGTATCGCAATATCTCAGAACCAAGCTGGTGCCACTGCCATCTAAGGAAGACCACCACCAGAGGCCGAGAATATCAGGCTCGATTGCTCTTGCTTTTTCAAGTCTGGTGTTTTTACAGTCTTCTTGAATCCTTTCTTCTTCCTAGACTTTCCTTTGGATCCCAATATCAAGCAAGCACTCCCAGATCAGATGTACATCCCAGCTCATACAGTCCAAGTGCTCTACCTATCGATACCCAAGAGTAATCGACATTTCCATTTCATCCTTTGTATCCATAGTTTTTCCTATCTCATCGCGTTTAATCGTTGTCCATCCTTTCCGTATCGCGTCATCGCCATCATCCTTTCCTGTCGTCCAAATCCATCGTCTCACCTCCCTTCCCCCCACTCTTTGTTTCGTCTGACCCTCCGTTACCACTCTCCCTATCCCTCCACGTATCGCCCATGATATCTTCCTTCAACGTGAACCCATCCATCATCTTCGTGAGCTCCATCACCAATCTCCCCTGCGCTGTTCCCGCCCTCACACTCTCTCCATTCTTCTTACAGATCACAGATCTGGCAGTCTTCTTCATATCGCGCGGTAGGATTTGGCGGTACTTCGATCTGTATCCCGTTCTTGTCGAGAAGTAATGTGGATGAATGATCGCTTTAATTGTGTTAGTTATTGATTTTAATACTGTCAGGAGAAATGGTAGCCTGTAGAGGAAAAGAGGGAATAATCTACTTTGCTGGATTCCACCATCCATGGACAACCTTCTTGAGATACTTGCAGGGACAGAGGATGCGCGCTTTCTCTGGGTTCGAATGGGGCTGATGGTCTGGCTGACAGTCCTCCTGGGGTCAAGGGGTCGGTCATCTGTCTTGAATATTAGTTTTGTTCATTGGATACAGTTGTTGACTTCTTGTCTTGCGCCAAGGTTATACCTTTTATTTCCCGTGTGGGCGCCATGAATTAATGTTGCTAGTGCGAAGTGGCTTGTTGATCTTCACAGAAATTATTTGCGGAGTTGTAAAAGTTGGGAGGTAGGGATGTAGATGGTGGGAAGGCACGAAGGGTGAGGTATTGACGTGGTTAACCTCGATCAGCTTTTGCAGAATACTACCAAACTATACTCTCATGAGCAAATATATCACGCACGCTTGATCACTGTTCGGAGGTATTTATTCCTGGTGTATCTGACTGGTATTACTAATTCCTAGTCTGAAATTGCAATGACCTTAGTCACATTGACTACCATGCTCAAGTCTCCGTTGACTACTCCGTCCCTGTCTCTAAGAGATTTGACGACATTACCAACGACCGTTCCATCGTATCATACCATGAATGAACCAGCGTGCAAGAAGCTTAGGATTGTCCAGTGAACTGGTAGTACTCGTGCTTGTGTCCACCGTGAACAGAGTACCACTCAGCCCGCTCCTTATCGTCCTTGTCCGCCTTCTGCATAGCCTGCATCTCACCTACCGACACGTCATCCTCCTTCAGAGCAGCTCGTGCATCAGTGACCGGAGCCAGCAGCTCAGCAACCGACGCGTTATCCTCCTTGGAAGCAGCTGACGAAACAGTGACCAGAGCTAGCTTCTTCAACTCGTCGGCAGCCCACAGTGCTTTCCATCGATTGTCCTCCTTCATGACAGCAGCCAGGTAAGCAGCGGGATCTTCCTCGGCGGCAGCTTCGGCAGCCCATACCTCCTTCCACTGTCTGATCGACAGAGCTCTAGTTGTCTTCGGTGGATCCTCCTTCTGCTTTTGGGGTTTGTCGATTGATGGCTCTGCGAGAGTCTTGCCCTTGGCTGCGGCGACGACCTTGGCTGCGCGAAGGCTACGCTCGGATGCGGTCTTCATCTTGGCTTCAAGTGTTGCCTGAGATGCTTTGGCTTTGGCTGCAGCTCTTCGAGAGGCACGGTTCTGGCCGAAAGAGGCTTGGCTTGTATCGGACATCTTGACGGCTTCGATGGATGGTTGAAGTTCTTTCGAGTTGGCGAGCGCTACGCGGGTGGAACTTCTCTGACCAAGAGATGGTTGAGAAGATTTTGGCTTGGCTGGCAATCTTCGGGTCGAAATTCTTGGTGCGAGAATTGGTTGAGAAACCTCAGGCTCGCCTTTGGACGTGGTTGGCAAGTTTTGGGAGGAGGCGTTCTGACCGGGAGATTTTTGAGACGCGATGGACTTGGCGGACAATTTTCGGGTGGAGCTTCTCTGCAAGACAGGAGCCTCAGACGCGGCTAGCTCGTGACCATCTGCCTTCGAAGTAGTTACGACAACTGTATCTTCATCAAGCAGCGTGGACTTATCTGCCTCGGTAGGGAGTACTGTCTTGGCATCCTTATCCAAAGGCGCATTCTCCTTTGTTGAAAGCTCAGCCATGATTAGATTGAAGAAGTGCGTAGCACAAGCAATTGTAGTGTAATGTATTGAGGTTCGAGATGAACCATAGCTTGGGATTGTTCGAAAAGTGAACGAACAAGATGGGAAATCTCGAAAAGGAAGATATCTGGTGGGCGGCCAAAGGTGAAAAGACGCTAAGAAAGTTAAGCGAGATAAACAAAACTACTGACGTCGCGCGTTAGTGTGCAGTCGATGGCTCAGCCTTGTCCTGCATCTTCAGCCTCGAGCCTCTATCTATATTGGGTTTTGATTGCAATTTCCCTACTCCTCGCACAGCTCGAAACGTCTACTGATTGCCACTTGCGCTATCTTGCATTGGCACATACGCACGTCTCGTCGCTCGAGATTCCGATCGTAGCTTTGATTTACGCCCTTTGGATATCTCGTGAGTAAATTCAAAATTCCAAGACAACCTCTCTTCAATGCTGAATAGCTGGACTTGCGCGTTTGAATCTTGCCCCGGACTTTACTGATGTCTTGATGTCCTGTAGGCCTAGCTTTCCGACCTTCAAGATGGACCAATCTTCGCTGTCAAGCATAGTACTGCCTTCAGCCCCAGAATCTCAGGGGTCTACTCGCGTAACTTTATCCTACGAAGATGCTTCCTCTTCCTCGGATATTGAGCTTTTCTTGCCTTCAACCTCTGCGAAGCCTGTTAGCATCGTCACGTCTACCATAAATACACCTTCCTCATCTGCCACTGAGCTTGATGCTGCCGCAAGCCCTAACAAGTCTGTCGAAATACTCCTACCCCTCGAAAGACAAGCTCCTCAAGCCACCATGATCCATCGGAGCCGAAGATGCAGGTCATGGGTGAACACCGTAGACACCCTCACAACCTCCGCGGTTGACATCTTCCAAGAACTACATAACCGAAGATACAGCCCTCCCAAAACCATCATTCGCACACGTGAGCTCCTGGACGTCCTCCAAAGTCTGCGAGGTCGATGGAACAAACAAAGTCCTCACAATACAGTTGATTCCTACGATGCTGACAATCCTCACCTGCCTCGTCCAGATCAATACGGTCCTCACAAGAGCATCTCGATCCTGAAGTGGACCGTGAAGTTTCACTACAAGAAATTCATGGAATCAATCTTTGAATTCTTTGATGATCTATACGATCGTGCCAATACACCAGTTCGCGCCCGCGAGCTACATAATATCCTCTGTGATATGCGTGATGATTGGGATAGAAGGGATCGCAAGATCCATAGCTCTTTGCACGCTGCTACTCTCAAAGCCATGAATGATGGGTTTGTAAATAAGACGGCGAAGTCATATGATGGTTAGATTGGAGGATCTGCTTGGAAGCGTGAGCTTAATCTGGAGCTGTGGTAGGACTATTGGAATTCTACTGTAGGGTTTTGTTTAGTTGAAGTCTTTCTACAAATTTACGATTTCTGAAAGCCTCGTTGATAATGTCCTCAGACCCTGTCAAATAACTGATTTGGTCATCTAATTCTTCTGCAAAGTGTTAATTTCATGCCCGAGAGCCGATCCTCCCTCGATGGGATGTAAAGAGCTGCTAGTTTCTCTTATGTCTATCAGTCAAGACTACATCTAAATGAGGAGTGCCTATCTCAAAGTGCATATTTCCTTTCAGAAGGTAATCACAGCTCGTGTCACGTGGAAACTTGATGGGTCATGATGCACCTGAGCAAGCATACAGACTTATTTCTTGTGTACACAAACACATAAACTCCATTATCATAAGACCGTACCAATACGTTAGCATTACGTTTTTTGGGACGAAATTGGTTAATCCTGAAGTCTGTGATATGTTGTGAAAGCTTGACGGTCTTCGTTTTGAACTTGGTCTAAGCAGGCGGCATACCAAACACATCCTCCCCACCATACGCAAACCCCTCATAATCAAGCTGACTCCAATCCACACCATCCGCCGGTCCAAAATCCAAAACACCAGAGGGCATCACCACCGGATTCTCCATATTCTTCAACGCATCCTCTGCCCTCAGAAAATCACAATTAAAAATCCACTCCTTAATCTTCCTACTACTCTGCTGCAATCCCTTCCCACCCATGTGTTCAGGATCAAGCTCACAGATCTTATCACCAATCTCGCTAATCTTCTGCAAGTAATGCTCGACTTGCAAACTTTCTGCAGAGATGAACGCGCCATATGTGTTGCCGGATGCTGTGACTGCGACGTAGAGCTTGATGAGCAGCCATTGTGCGTAGAATGCCTTGGCTGTGAATGTCACGATTGGTGCGAAGGCCATGTCTCGATAATCGAGCGCAAGGACTGCGTTGAGAGCTGTGTGGCAAGCATCTCGTAAGCCGTAGAGGAAAGGGATATGATCTGCTGTTACGACGGGTGCAGGGAAGTCAGTGAGTGATAGTCGCTCAGCGACGTAAGGGGCGGCGAAAGAGCCTTTGTTTGTTGGTGTGTGGAGGATACATTCGTGAAGGTAGAGAGTAGCTATATTCTCGTACATTCGAAGAGCAGGCGTACTATTCGCGGAAAAGAGTTGTGCTTTTCGATCAATGATCAAATTTTGTATACGCCGAATTTGAGCGTGGTTCGTTACTTCTAGTACTGGGAGTGAAGTACTATAATTTGCTTCAAAAGCAATCTGTTCACAAAGACGTTCGGCGCGGACAAATTGGCAGAGCAACCCATCAGTGGGGAGGGAGTCTCGCCCGTACTCTAATGAGGAGAGCTTGAGTTCCATGTCATTGCTCCAAGGGATCCTTGGTGGGAAGCGCATGCAGCTTCCAAGGCTAGAGGAAAGCAGGTAGCAGAGATTCCAGGTCCGCCATGCATCAGCTGATTGGATCTTGTCATTTGTCTCAAGCGATGCTATGCCCAGTGCACTTTCTGAGCTTGATATGGCGAGATCTTCTGCTAGCTCGAGGACAGTGCTGAGGTTTCTGTCAATAGCAACGTGGACTTGATTTCTGGGTGGGCGATACCAGAATGAAATCATCAAAACTGCTTGGAGGAGTTCGACGGTTCTGTAGGGTGTCAAGATTTGCCATCATAACGAGATCTGATCTGGGCATACTTCTCTTGTTTGGCTACCACATCTGGAGCAACGAGCTTGACAGCTATATTGGTAATGGCATCTTGATCATCTAGGGAAAGTGCTCCTGGAGCAGCTGCAAATATGATAGCCTGCAGGAGTATAGGGTATTGTTCTTTCAAGATATCGTATCCGTGCCTTATAGTGAAAGGGAAGACAGGCTGCATCACATTCTGGTACTTATTCAGCAATACTTTCTGCATCTCTTCGGAAACCACGTGATCCATTCCGGAACAGCCATCATATCCGTCAAGAACCTCTGCTTCCAATCTCCTCTTCTTTGATCCCCTTCCTCTTCCAGTAGCCCCAGCCCCTTTCGCACTACTACTCCTTTCCTCAGAACTCACGGTTGTCGCTGGCGATGCACTACTCCTGTTTCTACTCCCAGCATCACTACCAGAATCCCCGAGTTCCTGTGCTTTCAGCAACTTCGTCATCTCCTCCAATTTAGCTTCAAGTTCCACAATCCGGTCTTTCTTTTTCACTGGTGCGGTGATCGAACAATTTTTCCCAAGACGAAGACATCTTTCGCAAGGTGGAAGGCTGTCTGGGGACGTGCCGAGCTCACATTTGATCTTTATACTGTGGCATGCGTCACAGGCGCGTCCACGGCGAGGAGTTGGCATGTCGTTGTTTGGTGATGTTTACTCTCGGTTGACCGAGGGCGTGCTAGAGAGGATTTGAGTACTAGAAGAAAGTTTTTGGGCTGGAACGGGGAATCTTGATTGGATGAAACGGAGATTATGAGCCAAGAAGTTTAGCGGCCACGTGACCAGAGTGGTGATGTCATTGAGGCCACAATTGTGAGTATACGATGACACTTGATAGGAAAGTCAAAGTGATATATTGAAGGCTTCAGAGCCTCCTATACTGAAATGACTGCATGAGGACTCACACAGCCTCAACAGGGAAGCTGAACCTCAAGCACATGGTACCTGCAGGCTCGTGATTTTCGAGCCTATAGATACCCAGGTAACCACCCTGAATTCGGAGTGGCACTACAAACACAGTGTAGTGAGAATGCATCTCGCCACAATGTGACCCTGTTCTACTATAGCAAATGCTCCATTTGTGGAAGATTCAAAAACTAGAGTAATCTAGACGTGTCTTGGTGGAACTGGAGATCAAAACAATTAAGCGAAGTGAAACTCGGTGGATCTGCCGAGACTGCCAATGTTCCGCCCCTTATCAGTGGCAGACTAACGTCGAGGGGCCAGACAGCTCGTATTCTAGACAGCCAATCACACAGAGATCGCTAATGTGCGTTTTCCCCCTTGACGTTCTAGACTATGTAACCTTTATTGGACTTTGTGAGCAGACTCTGAAAAAAGCCACGCAGTAAGTTGAAGACTGTGCCACAACACTAAATTACATATCTATGGTATTGTACTCGGTTGCTCCAGATGTGTGAAGTGATGCACGGTGGGTCTAAAGTCGACTATCTTGGATGTGACAGGTTCAAGATTTCTCGGTCTCAGCCGCAGTTCCCGCAGACTTCTCAGTCTCTTGAGACTCCGGTGTAGTAGGAGCTGCTTCGACATCCTGCCCCTCCTTCTTCTCCTTCTTGACACTTTTCCACTCCACAATCAAGCTCGCTGGCAAGGTCACAGCTGCCAATATCAAAGCCACCAGAAAAGTACCCACCAACGCCTGATTGTACAACCCCAACACTTGTCGCACTTTTCCCTTATCCCCTCCCAGCGCCTGCTCCGCATTAGCCACCAATGTCGTCGCGCCACTACTCTCAATAAATTCCAGATCCACACCAGGCAACAGACCCTGTAGTTTCTTTCTTAACGTCTTCTCGAAAACGTTCTGGCAGATAGCTACCGCGATCGATCCTCCAAGAGATCTCACTAACATACTCAGACTCGTAGCCGCAGGGATCTGCGAATCAGGAAGGACCGTTTGGATAGCGATGTTGCATTGTTCGAGAGACATACCCAGGCCGGCGCCAGTGATGATCTGGAAGCTAATCCAGGTGCCTATAGAAGAGCTTGGTTTGAGTGTGTAAAGAAGGCCGATGCCGATACATGTTACCATTGACCCGAGAACGAGGAAGGGTGTATAATATCCGAACAGTACAACTAGCCCGCCTGATCCGACGGAGACGAGTATCAGAGACAGGATTAGGGGAAGGGTGTTGATGCCGGATTGAACGGCATTGTCGGAGCGAATGGCTTGGAACCTGAGTGAGCCATGTCAGCTGAGATAGAGGAAGAATCACAAGGAAGGCAGAAACATGTGGCAGGAATGACGAAAGATAGAAGCACCAACCAGATTGGCAAATAATACACAACACCCGTAAAGGCCGCCGCGGCAAACATTGTAAACACGCACGCTCCAACCACACTTCTTTGCTTCAAAATGCTAACCGGTACGGTCGCATCTTCCCCAAGTCTCGTCTGTACCACGATCCATGCGATGAACAACACGCCAAATATGGTTAGCGTGGCGATAACCCGTGGTGAGATCCAAAGGTATTGTCCGCCCGCCCATTGAAGAGCCAGCAGCAGGCAGATGATCGATGGGATGAAGATAGCTGTTCCGATGGGATCGAACATCTTTAAAATCTGCCACCAAGTGCTACTTTTGATGATGGGCGAGGAGCGACTGAGGGTTGCTGGGAGGAAGACGAAGACAACGACGAGAGTGACGGCGCTAATTGGAAGGTTGACTGTGAGATCATTAGCCTTGTATGTACGTTTGGTGTGTGTTTTGTCCTCCAGAAGAGTTCGATAATAGTAACTGTGATGTGTTTCTTGATTATAAGCAAGGCACGCTCCGCTGGCCCTCCGGGGGCCACTGCCGTGGGGGCCGTCCCTTCTGACCACGTGAGAGTGAGGTCGATGGCGTTGGGGCAGAAGGGGTTGTAGTAAATCGTAACTTACTGTAGAAGCACCATCTCCAAGAAACCTGGGTAGTGAATGCACCTCCTGAGGATCGTTTAGCTCATACGCATGTTTAAATGTGTCAGATGCAAATACCGATGAGTGGTCCACCAACAGATGCGACGCCAAAAGTACCCCCAATAACACCTGTGTAAAGAGCTCGTTTACTTAAAGGCGTGCTCTCGGCAATGATAATGAAACACCCGCTGAATATGCCACCTCCACCAAGACCTAATGCGCTGTCAGTGAACAAGCCATAAGAGATCATGCACTCTTATTAATAACAAAGTACGACCACGAAGAGAAAGGAAAGGCCAAATTCACCTGCAAGTGCTCTCCCAATAATCAAACTCATCGAATCTGGCGCCGCACCGCTCACCACACTCCCCACCTCAAAGATGGCAATCGCCGACAAGAATACCCATTTCGAGTTGAATAGGGTATATGCTCTCCCCCATGGTAGTTGAAATGCACATGTGGTGAGCAGGAAAGACGAATTGTACCATGCAATGTCTTTGAGACTGTTGAAGTCGTTGGTGATTGTCGGGATGGCTGTTGCCAGGATCGTACCGTCGAGAGCCACGAGAAATGTGGTTGCGCAGAGAGAAACGAATATCAACAGAAGAGTGAGGCCTCTTGGATGTTCGGAGGGGTCGGTGGATGGTTTTTTGGTTGCTCTCTCGCTAATGTCTATTTCGACTCTTTGGTGGGCTCTTGGTGCTTCTCCTTCCATTGCCGACCTCTCGTAAAACTTTGGCTCCTCCGAGCTGCTCAGAGGTACCATAGACTTTTCCGTCGAACCTCTGCTGAATTTTGTTTCCTCTTCCATGATGGCTGGTGCCGAATCGTCCATTCTTGGCTCGCGATCCTTGGATGTCATTCCGAATCCGAGTTTCCTTCTTCGTCTAAATCAACCACAACCGTTTCCGTTTCCCAACAGTCGTGATCGAGAGATTGTAGATATGTAATCCGATCCGGATATCCCTCGCTCTTCAAGATCTCCAAAAGTCGTCTGAACATAAAGCACTGGAAATGGAAAAACCCCAAAGAGTGCGCAACCCATTCTCTTGTAGTCAAATCCATCGGTAATAATTCGCCGTGCGGCTCTCTTAAACTCTAAATGAACGACAATTGTAGATAAAATGGAGCTCCTATACAATCAGACAAAATGTGTGGCCATTGCGCGTCCATTATATCGAGTTTCCGGCCATCAGGTCGCCGTGTCGCCAATCCGGCGAAATCTAGCCGCACCACATCCAAACCCTGGGCTTGGCGAGCTGGACGAGCAATTGCGGCGCAGAAAGTGGATAACTGGCGTCTTTCATCTCGGAATACCTCTATGACTGGTTTAAGGCTTACTTGAGCTGCGTTCTTGTATGCCAGATCTCTGAGATCTTCATTTGGCGTGTAGAAGGCCACCGGATCAACGCATTTGTCTCGTTTGTTGTTTTCGGGGAAGGGAGACTGCGCTCTTCTGTATGGCCACAATATACGAATGGTGGAGATCGACCGACTTGGCATTTATAACACGTGATTGTGGAGCATCTGAACTTGTTCGGACTGACGGATATTCTCGGCCTCATTTACCTTGCTATCTAGATCTTGACTTGAACTAGGAATGCCGCTGTGAAAGAAAGCCTCCAGAGAACGTGAAGGCAACCGAAACCCATTTTCTCACCAGACCCCCCTGCACACGCGTTTGTGATCAAGGAGAAAGATAAGCAAGGTTCGAGCAAAATACAATGGCAGTCTGGTCACCACTAAGAATCATCTCTGGGAAGACTTTGATAAGAGAGGAAATCGTAACAGAAAGCAAGAAAAGGAATAGCAGGTTATACCTGTTGCACTTCTTAGCAGCTTGGAGACTTCCGGGCGAGTACTGAAAGTTCTTGTGGCAGAACTTGACAATATCCTTGGGGATATATGAATCATAGCACTAAACTTGAAAGAAAGACCGTGATTCACTCCAAAGAGATGATGAGTTCAAAGCCACTTGTGCAAGTTAAGGAGGTCAGCCATTGATAGACACATGCCACAATCGCGACCTCGAACAACTTTTACCTCTTTTTCGCACTCCGTCCATCTCGTGGTTCCTTATCATCCGCATCAATTTCTCAAACAACATACTCAACCACGTTCTCACTATTATTCAACTCCCACACCTTACTCTGATCATGACTCAAACCCAAAATCTTATGGACCCGAGCTTGCATCTCCGGTTTCATGGCCAAAGCAACGAAGGTAACTTGATCCTTGTTGAACATCTCTTGCGTGGGTTTCTGCTGCGCAACTGATCTCTTAATAGCCATTAGAGCGACAGCGTCGAATTTTGCAAAATGTATGGTAAGATTATCGACGTGCTCGCGGACAGAAGAGTCGCTTGTATGAGCGGAGTTGACCCAGCCAATGCGTGCTGCTTTTGTTACATTGACTTGTGCGGAGGACAGCATATATCTTTGTTGTATGTCAGCATTAAATATCTCACGTGGCGAGAACATCTGGCTCATAGGGATGATCGACGAAGAAGGAAGAGGCTTACTCCTTCGTCCTGGCCGCGCCAACAGATTCCACGAGCCACTGCAAAGCACCTACATGAATCAATCCTTAACGCCGCTTCTGGGGCACTGAAAATTGCTTCAGGTCCCGCGAACCGCATATCCATATACATAGCGTGATCATTACCGGCTCCCCATGTTCTACCATTGATCTCCGCTATAAATACCACTAGGATACTGGACCAAAACCTCAGATTCTCGTAGGATTTACTAAGCGTGTCCGTGGTATTGATCGACGACGCAACTGGATGTGTAACGCTCAAGAGGTGGAGATCAATGGCGGCGATGTAGAAGTCTGGGACGTCGCTTGATATTACGATTACTTTCGGAGTGGCACAGGATGGCGGGCTGAGCGTGTGGAGATATTCGTTGAAGAAATGTACTAGTTCCGCAGTCCAGAGGTTGAAGGGTGGATTGGAGACGATAAGATGGACCGCGCTGCAGGATAGATCTATGCAGGACTTCTTGAGATATTCATGAGAAAACGGCTCGTCTCTTTCAAAGAAGAAAACAAGGCTGGAAATTGAGCAGGCAACAGAGCTTAGAAGAAGGTTGATATATAGAGGCATAGCTGAGGTTGGAGAACGGAATTGTGTTTTGAAGAAGTGTGCGCTCAGTCCAACACGAAAAAGATATATTCTTGGGGATTCGCTTTGTGAGTATAAGCACTTTCTATGTCCTCTGAATTGGCTTCTCACCCGAGCTACCCATCTATTGCTTGATTCCCAGGAGGAAATATTCGAATCTTCTCCTCGAACAGCAGACACTCGCGGCTTTTTCGCCGACGGGACAAACTTTTATCAAGCTGCCTTCAATCCACCATGATTGCTTTTTGTCGAATCATTGTTACCGCCGTGGCTGTAAGCTCATGCCTTATCGCCGATTTCCGGTTCCCAACGATGCTCTGTAATAGAAAGTGACGATGATATGAGGTTAAGAAATTCCGGAAAACTTTGCCGTGTGCGTAAGGTATGTAAATAAGTAATTACTCTACGCGTAGCATACGTATCTTACAGTACATACTCTAGAGCCAGAACTTAAGCATCTGCGCACTTTTTGAGGAGTGTTGATGAAATATTGACTGTAGGTAATTGGCAGACTTTTCTGGTGTGGCGTCAACAGCTGTGGTCTTTCTGTTCAGTGTAGCTCATAGACAACTTAAAGCAGGCTCGAATAAAGTATACTTGGAGTTACTTAAGGTACCACTTTTTGAAGTTGAGACATGAGGTTGTATTACTACTACGACGCTCCCTTCAGGAAGTGTAGAGAATCCCCATAACAGGCGGATAGCCACGGGTAGTTACTGATAGCTCCAGTGCCATGCCATCAACTTTCCTTGCTAACGAGATCTGAGAAGAAGCCTAGGGATCCTTCACACCACAAATTGTATCGGCTCCGGTTCTTGCTCTGCACTTTATTACGCCATTACACTATTTTTATTAGAAAAGATATACTTCCGAGCTTCTATAACTTACACCCGTACTCTTAGGACAAGGGAATTGCCACATTGTTGCTCCATGGTCGCTATAAGTTATACAGATGGAATCGCCAAAGGTCCCTGTACATTCCTACGCGAGGTTCGGTTAAAAAAATTGTTTTCGCACATGAGATCGTCTCTTACGCCTATGCACCCAACAGGTGCGGGGCAGCCGGCATCGCTGCCGCGAACACTGAGGGCGGTAACGCTCGTAAGCCACATAGGCATAGATAGGAGATGTACAAGCTTCATAGTTGCGAAAGATAGTTCGAATTTCTAGTATTTGAGTTATTTATATTCTTCGTAACCTTGTAATATAAATTTTAGTTTCAGATCGGTAGCGAAGATAAGATTTATATAAAACGAGTAACTTCGTTCTTACGTGGCCTAATAAATTTACATTTCGTATAAGCAGAAAGATTAAATATTATTTATCACTCCATAAACTACTAGCCGGCCCACCTCCAGTTTCGCTCGGGGCTCGCTTACTGTCGGGGAAAGCGAATGTCACAGGCAAGCAAAACTGTCACAGCTCGGCCAAACTTCGGTCGTTGGGTTTTGGTACATATCTCCTACTAAGGCAATGTTTTTATTTCATTATTCATATGAATTAATTGCCAAAAGAAACATAATCATTTCCCATGAAAATTCCATCCTTTTCCTCTTCATTTT
>JACBAH010007465.1:0-32330 GCA_014282315.1 Neospermospora avenae | reverse complement strand
TATATATATATATATATATATATATGTATGGGAGTACGAGCGTAGAGAAAATCGTTAGCTTCCACTATGCACTGTCCAGAACATCAGGCCCGGGTTTCAACAAGAGCGTAATTATTTGTTCTTGGGCATTGGAGGTAGTCTCCTTGTGTATCGTCGCATCCCTCGAGCAGCCCACGACAGCGGTGTCCATCCATCTCTGTTTTGCTGGTCCAGGAGGCGACTCGAGAAACTTAACACTCGCTCCACAATGTTGAGAGAACCACTGACAACTGCCCAGTGCATGGCATTCCGCCCAGTCGAATGTTTTGCATTGACATCGAAACGTGCCAGATAGAGTGGAGTGTATGACGCTTTTATATTGTCTTCATCCACACCAGGCTCTTTGAGCAAAAGTGCGACCTCTGCACTGTCATCTGTCAGACGAATGGGAGTGCAAGAATCGGCTGATTTAATGGAAAGATCGGCTCTTCTCTGAACTTTTATTGTAGCAATGTGACCAGCGCTAGCAGCCAGGCAAAGTGCAGTGTGTCCAGCTGTTACTTGAGCATCAATAGCAGCTCCGTAGTCAGATCTGCGATCTTGCCCTCGCGCGGCGCTGATATAAACTCAAATATACAAATAACTAGTGGACCTGTGGACTGTAATGTGATAGAATATCTAGACTATCTGCGCTAATATCTTTTCAAACTTACTTGAATCATTCTACTTCTGCTTGGAAGATGACAAGACATGACACGGTCTATCGGTCCGTCCGAGGTGAGCGTGAAGTCCTTGGTACGTACCACAGTTGAGATGGGTTTGAAACATGACATCTCAGGTCTTTGTCTGCTCGGACGAGGAGTTGGGATGAACTCGAGGAGGGAAAGGTTGTAATACCAAAATCTGGAACGACTTTAACATGGCATGCATCCGTTCGTGACAGGCGCGTGCTAATACCTTTCTCTACAGCAATTGTGTTCCGACTGCATCGAGCTTAAAGTTCTTCCTAGATTGATATCCTAATGATCGGATTGATTTCGTTCTCTTCAGATCAATATGGTGAAGTTCGCTATCAACTTTAAAGTAAGAAAACACAGGGTCGCATGCTTGTGATATTTCACGGTTGATGAGGTGGATCTGAGGTTGACATTCAGTTGTCTATTGGAAACTTGAAATGTGCTGATCCGTCGCGAGTAAGGGGGTCAGCCCTAGCTGTGAAAGTCAAACTTCGGACGAACATCAGCCTTATTTTCGGTTGTAACAAACTCATGACGCCACATTTCGAGTTACCCCTAGCATATTACGCTCGACTCCACGACTCGCACATATTACTCCAAATACAACATCGTACGCATATAGATTTGGCTTGGCTATCAGTCAAAGCCACCTATTTTGGCCAGAGTAGGGGGATCACGGGCCTTCTGAAACATGTTGCATGAAGTTCTCCCGTACTGATGTAGAGGAATAGGAAGTTATAGCAACCACGTGGTACCGATAAAGCTGATAAGAAAACGTAAAAGGTTAAAACGGAACGATAGCGGATTACTTTATGAAGTAGATCAGACGAGGTCCGCTATTGTCACAAGCTTGGCACCGCCAAGGCACGTCTCGGCCTCCACTCTCTCGCTCCTGATCTCGAAATAGTAGTGGCTGAGGTCTTGAAATAGTGGGTGTTGAAACCTCCAAGAATTCTCATTGTAAACTTTATCCATCGCTAATCTTCGGCTAATTGTGGGTTCAAGTTCGGTACTGTACTGTGCGGATATCGACAATACATGAATTCTTATTTATAAGCCATCCGTTCCGCTAGAATGATGCTCGTTCTTCAACAGACACACTTGACTTGAGCCTATCTATTCATTCTTTGTGTTACATTCTCTCTCTCATTTATTACATCATTCATTCATTATACCCGTAGTCATGTTGTGGCAAGATCTCTTTCTTTCCTTTACTTTCCTTGTCCCTGTTCTTGGGGCTCCAGTTCTCGAATCCAGGCAAGGCGCTACAGTTGACTGTAGTCCCGCTGCGAAGACAGGTCTCAACCCAGAATGTTGGAAACAATGTATGTTTGATATGCCCAGATCTCATGTTATGTGGTGTGCTGATGAGAGTAGTGGACGTCGAGAAGTTTATCGATGAATGGATAGTGGCAAACGGGACGGATGCAGACTGTGGTAAATTGGGATTTGCACAATGCTTCCTACAGTTCAATGTAATTTGCATTCGAAAAGTCTGTACCACAAGCTCTAACAAAATCTCTAGGGATTTACGGGTCTAACATGTGACTTGATAACAAGTGACACATGCCCTCCATTTCCTACGAAAGACAATTCCGCATACTATTCCGAACAGCAATTCTATGTATGTCCTGAACAGATGATATGGATATGGAATAACTGTATTGACCCAAAAAACAGGCACTATGGAACATCTATACCATCTACCAATTCTTCAATCAGTATTCCCAAGCACTCAGCAACGGCGCATCTCTCGCTGGGCAAACCATAGACGACATAGTTGCAACAGTAGCACCACCTGTCGAAGCAAAAGCTGCTACTAATAGCCTAAATGCAATCCTCGGCTCAACTCTCTCAATAATTACCACTTTCGCGGGAGTTGTCCCTGGAGGAGCCGCAGTTGAAGGCGCTCAGCGCATCCTTAGCGGTCTTACATTCGCACTGGGCATAGCTCCACAATTGGCAACTACTCTGGGGGTTACTCAAACAGCAAACGACCGTTCTGTCCAGCTTGGGAAAATCGGAAGCGGCCTTGCTAGCCTAGTCGAGGATTACCAAGCCAACCTCTTGAAAATGGTTCAGACAATCCAGGGAGATGCAGAACTTTTCGTCGCTGCTGCCAGTACCGGTGGTTTCTCTCAACGTGTAACGACAAGCTTGACGATCCAATCTGGCGAGTTATTCCACCAGCTACAACTCTTTGTTCTCTCACAAGCCTTGCTAGCGAACGGTATAGTATCTTCGCGCTCCACTGGAGTCGACGTTCTCGAATTCGCAAAGGAATTCAAACAAATTTCATGCACAGCTTTAGGACCTGGGGGCAATTGCAACCAATGGTGGTTCGATTCTGCAAACAAAAATACATATGCTCTCCATAACGGCAACGATAGAGGAAACACACAGGTTACCCTGACCCAGGCGATCGTCGACAATGGTTGGGCGTCTCTTGATGAAGTCTTCAAGGTTGAGGACTGCGCCGGCAAGGGTGTCACATTCGATACTACCAAATTAGGCGCGACTTGTCTTGTAAGTTCTCTGCAAAACTAAGTGATTCAATCACTAACACTGATGTAGGCGAGCCACGGTTTCTGCGAATGGAACTATGTGGAAACTGGAGCACGCACCGAGCCCCAGTTCAAGAACTGCCCAAATGACAAAGACTGGGGAACTCTGTGTAGTAGCTTCGAAAGCGGTATCCTCGGTAAGTTTTCCTTGAAACATCGATTCTGAAGATGATACCTGACCATCTGTTCTTATAGTACCTGAATCATACCTTGGACCACTGTTCAAATTCAGTGCTGGAACTTGCAAAAAATTGTAGTGTGGTGGGATAGATCTCATGGATATAATAGTCGCGTCATGGAGAGTCTGGACTGCATGGCCGTGTGAGAATCTTGGTATAAAGGACTTGATTAGTTAGGTTCGTTAGCAGAATGGTCTGACCGAGGCACTGTAAAAAATAAACTGGGCCTGGTACCAGATTACAGCACTAGGGAAGAAGAGATATCGAAGCTGTGCGGCAATTGCCATTTGTATTTTTTACATAGCAGCAATCTAGAGGTTATGGTTATCGAAAGACATTACTCATACAGCCACACCATAAGCCTGATTGTGCTACCCCCGTCCAAGGAGTTTAGGTAGGACACTGTGGATGAATGGGGACTGTTACTGAAAGCACGAGGAGGCTGAAATCACGGACGCTGGTTTTGGACTAAACTTGTATCTTATTCAATTTTTACTGGCGAGAGTGCAGTGAGAAAAGGCGGAAAATGTCAGAGGCAAACCCTTAACAAATACCGGCACTGTACAGTGATTACACTGAGACCAATCTCTTGCGCGCAGCGTATGTAAATTATTGTTAATTAGGTACCGTCTTCAAAAAGAAGTGGCGGATCAGGAGTGCAATATGTTCGCGTGCCATAGATCTGCTCAACACTATAGTAAAGTCAGTTTTACGTGCATATAAAACACCAACACGCTGTCCAAGACAAGAACGAAAGTGGATTCATCGGTTCAAAGACTTTGGACCATCCCTCGCAAGCTTCACACCTTGCAGCTGCTTTTCTCTCCTCCGTACGCTTTCCAAGAATCCAAAACGCCTCTACTCTTTCCATCTCTGTAAAATCACCAACATTCATTCTCAACTTTGATAAGCATTCATCAACGAGTTGACAAGGTCCGGCATACGCTTCGTCGCGTGAAATGGCTACTCGTAATGCGTCAGCCGATTCGCCAAGACGATTCCACGGCATTCATCAAATTGCAGAAGTTCAATTTTGCTCTGCATCTCCTTATGTCCCCTTGTGAACCATTTCCCCCACGCTTCCGGCTTCTTTCTACACCCACAACCATCTCGTAAGACATCTAAGAAATTGGTTGATTTTGAATTGCTTGTTAGTGTCCATATAATCCTGTAAATAGAAAAGCTTTAGCAAAATTCTATCAGACCATGTAGTAAATTACAAGAAAAGCAATGTGCTTGAATCTTGGGATTACACATGAATGCTTCCACTATAGCCATTTTCCAACATTCAAGGGTCACAATCTTCTTCTGCGCCATTTGCGGACCAAAGACGCGAGTGATGCTTCGCCCATTAGATCGAAGTGTGACTTTGAAAATCGTCAAGTTGGGGGCGAAGGCGCCAGAGATAGGGTGTACAGTCGGCTGCGCATCCTCTTCATCGGAATAAACGTTGAGAGACTCAAAGTTGAGAAAATACATGACTAAGTTATAGAATCTTCGCCATTCGATGATCCCATCTTCGAAATAGGGATGGGTAGCTGCGAGTCTGGCGAGAGAGCCATAAATGTAGACTCCAGGAGCTATGGTGATTGTGTGAAAGCGAACTGAGATTAGCTTGATGATCTCGTTTCGAATTTCTAGAGGGATTGTGAGCAAATCTCCTGGCTTAGACTGACCTTGGCGGGTAATGGGTGGTCCCGAGGCGGGATGAAAGTGAATCCAGCGGTGGACGTGCTGCTTGCGCTGAGCGCGCAGCTGTTTCTTGCGTTGCGATTTTGTGCCCATTCCGGCGATACTTCCAGGCTCTAAGATACTTAGAATCCAGTAATGACCTTGTGAAGAGTGATTATAGAGAGATATCTACACGTTTCAAGCTTCTCCTTTGGGGCTTCTAGAGGAAGAAATACTGTGCTTCATTATCACCCACTGTCTAGGAATCGAATCTTTTTTGCTACTGTGAATAGTTGATGACACACAGTAAGAGGCTGTTTAGCCTTCGATATACTTCATCTTGTTTGAAGTCCGTTAGTCTCTTAGCCGTTCACAGATTGTATGTATCCAAGCTAGCGAGGTTTCACCTCAACACTCTGTGAATGTGCAGAACCAATATCGAAGATTAGTTTCAAAAAGTGGACGAGGCTGCACCTTCAAACACTTCTGAAAAACCGGACTATCAAATTTCGAACGTGGGCAGTGTGTGAACGTGTTACTTTGGTGGAAAGCGCAAGCGCTTTGACCAAGTATCCGGGGTAGAGACCATTCATCTACTCCATGCACTTATCCAAAAGAAGATATTTAACCGTTCTAGGAACATTCATTAAATCCACAGATACATACTCGACTTCTCGTAACCAATAGTATTATTTTTAAGTCCTCTATAATACGCAAACTTAAAGTAAGGCTAAAGTACTCCAGGAAAATAGTCGAATGTGAAAGGAAATTTAGTAAGCGAGCCATAACAAACGTCTCTACCCCGGCTATCGGCGTCAGCCGGATGAGCGAAGTTGATTCTCCAGTTTTACAAGGCAGTAGTCATACTGAATTATCATTATACCTTTAAGCTAAACCCATACAAAGTTGTCGTAATATCACTTACATGATAAAACAGAGTCACAGAAATCTTTCGTAATCTTAAGATACTCTTGTCGCGGGATAGCCATTTATCTCAATCAGCCACCTTTTTCTGGCCCGGCCTTCGAGATATTACCTCATAACAGGAAGACACAGGGACGCGCAACTGTTACGGCACATCTTCAACACTTCTCTACTTCGTCACTCTAATGAAATACCTAATTGCATCTGCGTACGAGCATTCTCTCGAAATGAATTGTCAGTGATCAATTCCTTCCCAAGGTGACATGGCGGAGAATTCTCCACTACAGTAGATGATGAGCTATAGCTGTCACTACATCGCTATATAATACCACCCAGATCAGCTGCTACAAATCCATCACCTGCACCAACGGCATCAGCGAGTCATGGTTCACTTAGACCCGCCGACGAACTCTCTACCGAGGGAATATTCAAAGCCACAAACCTATAACTACGGAATTCGGAGACTTATCACACGGTTCTACATACATTGGCAACAACCCTTCATTTGGCAGCCGCCAACCCAATGCAAAGCTTCATACCCTCATCTCTCTCCTTCTACCAACAATTCCATCCCTTTGATTATCTCAACAAATCCTTCCATCTCATATTCCCTCACATCTAAGCCCCAAGAAACTCTCTACCTGCCCAAGGTCACAAGATCTCTGAACTCTGACAACCAAGGTTCTCCTTTGCATGAAAACGTAATTGAACACGGGCAGAGGTATATACATATGAAAAAACAAAACCCAGCACAAAGAAGAAAAGTCCGTGAAATCTCAGCGAAGAATATTTTCGCTCCAATCTATCTATAATCAGTGAATATGCCGAAGCAAAAGTAACGAAGCTATCCAACACATCCAGAAGGACAACCAAGTCCTTCTCCCATCGTTCATCACCTACGCACATCATCTCTCCCATACCAATGGCTGCTGGAGAAAGCCAAAGTTTCGATTGGGGTCCAGCAAAAACGATATCCGATCTGCTAACCACACAGCCGGTATCTTGGAGATGAGAAAAGTCCCAAGGAGCGTTTTTTTTTCTTTTTCTTCATCAGCGTCATGACATGAAATCGCAAGCCGAATATTACCGTAAAAGTAATGAGAAGAGCAGTTGAATAGCAATCATTTCCAGGCTCGAGCTTTGACGACACCGCTTCTTTCCCAAAACAAAAATGGAAAATGGAAAACAAATTCGATTCGCCCCTCGCAAATTCATATCAATAGTAAATAGTAAATACCACATACCAAATACCATTCACTACACTACATGTAGAATCACCTTCACCCCTTCCCTCGTCATCCCAAGCACAGCTCCAACCTTCGCACAGCCGTACGTACCTCAAAGAAGCGATTCTTGATCTCAATCCCAGAGCTAGAAGAAAAAAAAGGAGAAGAAGTCCACGGTAACCGCTTGGAAAAAGTTGGAAAGGAAAGTCGTCAGTTTTGAGCAAATACATCGATTGCCAAATTGGGAACTTCAGAGCATGCACATACACACGCCCATACACAACCCGCTTTTCTCACGCTTCTCACGCTGTAGCCATATATTGCGATGTCATCGAATGTTTCTTTCTTAATGCAACACCTCCAAGACAATCCACATGCTCCCTATTGCGGCTGATCCAGAACTAGACTCCAAGGCCAGTAAGCACATCCCAGCTCAGGAATTTCTCAGGAATTTCTGAGCTCCAGACGAGCCTCACAGTCCCAACCCCAAACGCCCAAAACCCGAAAGCCTTCCCTCCGAGCTGTAGGTATATACAATAGAAGCGCTCAAACGCCGTGCCGCACGACGCGCAATCTCAAAATTCCATGCCAAAGCATACTATACAAGTTCGACGCCCATTGACAACCACAGTCTTGAGAGCCAGTCTTAATCAAGCGCCAATTTCTCCTTCCGCTGCTTTCGGGTATCATAATATCATACACATCCTTCTCCTCCCATCTTCCAATGTCCACTCTTGATCTAGAAAGAATCCTGGCCCCTCTCCACCCTTTCCATTGGTTGGGGATACATATCTCGACTCGAAGATGGTTGTGACGGACCCTGCTGGCCTCCCCAGAGAGGGTTATGCACCGCCGGCCCCCTCTCATCGCTATCAAGAGGCTGACTACTGTTCGCCCACCCCTCACTCGGTCTCGGTTCCCTCCTCCTCTCCTGCCCAGGATGATACGCAGTATACACCGTACCACCACTACTGATATCCTGCCCATTGTCATCATACCTCTGTCTCGCCGGTACATATCCGCTTCCCCCACTCAGTGGATTCGGCTGCGCATTCGCAATCAAACCCCGTCCCTCCTCATCCTTCTCGAACCTCGGCAACCCAAACTTACTCCTCCTAAACTCCTCCGCAATGGGTAGATCCTCTCTCCTTGCCGTGCTCTTATAACCAGTATCTTGCAAAGACATATCGTTCCCCAGATCGAAGGAGGAAGATTTATAACTCGTATCTTTCTCGCGATTTTTGACGCCGATAAAGAGCCAGCGCATGCCGCGCGCGAAAGCTTTTACCAAGTCCCAGGGATTCATGGCGTCTATGAATGCTTTGATACCTAGGAAACCGCCTTGTTTAGGGCCGAGAGTGTTCTCAATGTGGGAGATTGGATATTCTCCCACTCCTCCGTCACTCGCATACGGTTTCCAGCTAAAAGCAAAAAGATGCAAGACAGCAAAGAGCGCCATTTCAATGCACAGTAGTAGAGAAGGGACTCCAACTTTTAAGTCTGGGTATGCGATTTTAGCGGTGGGGACTATGATTTCAAGGGTTGAGCCTGTAAGGATGGAAATCATGAAAGACTGCCAGAATGAGAGGAAAATGACGAGTTTGATGGCGAGGACTTTTAGGAAGGGACTGTGTGCGGAGAGATCTTGTCGGAGTTGGACGTAGAATTGGATGAGGCAGTACATGGCTATGGTGACTGCTATGGATTCGATGATTATAATCTAATATGGTTAGCTTTGTGAGAGGCATGAGTGGAAGAGAACCTACCCAGATATGCGCGAACACCGGTGAGTTTGAAGATTCGCAGTACTTTCCGAAATACTGCACGTAAGACTTAGTAAAAGCTTGTTCTCAGATGTCTCGGCAAGAGTATAAGACATGTCTCAAAAGTCTAATAAAGAAAGAAAAGACATACCTGAGTAACCACAGCCGTAACCGTCATACTAACCCTAATAAAGCAATAATGATAAACCCCCGTCCAAATAATATTGAACCACGTCAGTCCACTTCTCGGGGTCCTCCACGGTCCTCTCTGGCCACAACAACATTTCCTCCACCAATTGATAGGCCAAACCCACGGTTTCGGTTCTATGGATCGAAAATATTGTTTCTGGGAGTGTAAGTCAGGCGCGACGTAGTTGCAGAGTAAGGCGAAGAAGGAGGCGATGGCGATGGCTTCGTAGCAGTCGCATATTACTTGAAAGTAGATGGCGTGCCAGTAGTAGTAGAATTGGAGGAAGGATGCGGTGGCGTAGGTGGGGATCATAAAGAGGATGCGGATTATGCTGTGAGAGAGGTTAGTGAGGTTTTGAGAGGGAGAAGGGGAGGAGGGGGGGAAACGTACTGGCGTTGCTCGTAGGGTTTCGTGTAATGTATTGCGTGCATGAAGATGAGGTAGAAGGAGAGGAGGATGGCTACGAATGCGCATGCGGCTGCGACGATCAGGCCTATGGAGTGGAATGTCATGGTACCGATCATAGGCACTTCGGAGCTTCCAACTAGGAGATATGGTTTAGTATATCTCTCCTTCTTTGCTTTGGTATATGCAACCTACTTCGCATGTCATCCAGTGTGGAATTGCACGTGCCATTCAGTGCGAGGAGACCCATATTCGCGGTCGTTGCTCATCCAGAGCAGGTAGCAGAACGGCAGAGCGCTGCGTCGTTATGCCTCCCTCGACCTCGCAGATTGCGAATGCCCTCACTTGTTCCCTATTTCTTCTCGTGTGCTGCCAGATTCCCTGTGGTCCCTACCAGCGCGTTGGTGATTCACGATCGTCTGTGCCTACTTCGCGGTTCGCCGTGTAGATTCCCGTTTCGTTCTCTATTTCCTGAGTACTCTCGTAGTTCTCAAGGATGCGCCGCTTCGAGTACGCTTCGAATACACAAATCACCGTCTTTGTGGTCGTGGAAAGGGGTCTGTCGTTCGTGCTCATAGGTGAATAATGTCGCTCGTGGAAATCGTGGCGGTAGTGTCGTATCGTATTGTATCGCGCCTTCCTTCTCGGAATCCTTCGTAGTCGATCCCGTCTGACTCTCTTCTTTCTACGACGCAAATATCTTAATCAACCAATCAAAAATCGCGCAACAAATGAGTGTGATGAAATGATGTTATTTCGCAAGAGTGATGTTGACCACACTCTCCCTAACATGTCCCCTCCACGGCGTAGGGCATATATTACAGTAAACTGTGGCTGACGCTCATGTTACAGACCGTCGGAACTAACGACTTTAGCCCCGCTCCGCCCGCCGTTAGACGCACACCGGACGCCGGACGCAGGATGCAGGATGCAGGACGCAGTGACTGTCTAGCTCACAACCAGTCAAATGCTAGAATGCTTTCAAGATTTGCCCAAGGGTTGATCAAGAGTGAGTCAAGCATCTCTTGGCAGGGATCTTGTCAAGACGGGTTTCAGGGGTAACTCGTGACGATGTCTTGGGTTTCTTGGATTTCTGGATTCTTGCGTGAGAGTACTGTATTGTTTACTTTTCTCTCAATTGAAACATCTGGCTTTTGCTTCTTGATGCTCACTCAGCCTTTTGCTTTTCTACAACTCAAAATTCCGGGCTTCACATGCTAGCTAGAAACCCTAGGTAACTAGGCCACTGCAGCATGAAAATGGCGCAGACAGAGTACAGCGCATCTGTGGTCATCTGCGGTCCGCGATTCACGGTCTGTGCCATTTCACTACATGACTATACGATTGAGTTCCTTTCTTACCAGACTCTGTATTCAGAAATTCACCAACCATCGGATGGCATGTGTCCTAAGTAGAAGTATATAGGATGTGCTGGCACGAGTCAGCCTCGATGCCCATCCTCTCCAAATCCTCCCTCCTCGATCCTTCAGCTAGCGAAGCGAAGCGAGGCAGATCATCAACACAATGTGAACCATTACCAGGTATATATTGGCTCCTACACACCGACATTCCGAGCTTGAATTCTTGGATCGCTGCAAAGGGCATTTTTTCGTGGCTGAGGCTGAGGCTGTGGTCTGATGTGTTGTTTCCAATGCTCAGGGAAGGATATAGAAATATGAAACCCTGTTGCTAGCAATTATTATGCCTTTGATATACTACCACGTGAGATGCTTCTCGACCCGAAGTTTGTTTTGATTTTTTTTCCATTACACCAGATCAGCCGCTCGTTCCCGTTCCCCTTTACAAGAAAAGGCCAAATATAGTACAACTAAGCAACGCTGGGGTCATACGCCCCAGATTCCTACACTCCCAACTCCACGTAAATCAAGCCTCAATTCCTCAACATCCATATCGCACATCTCACTAGTACATCAACGCCTAACTCTCCTCCACCCACTGCTCAATCCTCTCAACCAAATCGCCCTTCTTTCCCGTAGTATTCAATCCCTTCTCTGTCAACCACTCCTTCATCTCCGCCACAGTATACTTGTTTAACCAGCCATTCGCGACCACCTTCTTCAATTCCACCTGCGTCATAGAATCCAAACCCTTCTTCTCCGCCTTCTCGACCTTGACCTTCTTCACCGGGCCCTCATCTGCATCACTACCCCTCTTCAAATCCCCATAGGCAGACTTTGTGTAAGCCCTCGACTGCTCCTCGAGAATCTGACCCCATTTCGTAATGTATTCACCGGCACGTTTGTTAATCTGTCTGTACTTAGGGATCGTCTTATCTTCACCCTTTTCAGGTTCTTCTTCATCCAGTGCCATCGCTTGTAGGACTTTGTAATGCCATTGCAGCGCCGGATTCGGGTATTTCGTTGGATCGTACATTGCTTTCGGTAGTTGGAGTTGTCGAACCACCATCCTCATCTGATCGATCAGTTCTTCGGGCGCAATGAGCGGTTTCGGAACCTGTGGAGGGTCCCGAACATCATCGGCGAAAGGTATGGGATAGAGCCACAGCCCAGGTGGGATGATCTGATGACCTGTGTTGTCGTCGAATCGTTCTGCCGATGGTAGGATGGCGACGATTAGAGGTGTGGCATTTGCACGTGCGATGAACCATGCTAGGCCCATGATTTTGTCCTTGAGCAATTTCTGCCATAATGCTGCGAATGTTCGAGTTGAGCCGATATAGCCGTCCTCGCTGGGGTAGATAAATGTCGCTTTCTTGACGGATGCCCATGCTGGTAGCATGGATTGAGGCTTGAAGCCAATGATCCTGAGGACTGGCGACTCCCATACTTTCAACTTCTTCTGTTGTTCCTCCGTGAAAAGTACTTGGCTTCCGCCGAATTTGTACGCTTTCTTGATCTCCATCTTGTCGACTTTGGAATTATCCTCTTCTCTGAATTTGGTAGAGATTCCTTCAGCCATTTGGAGTGATTCGCCTTGTTCGTAGATATAGCAAGATCTAGCTGGTGTTTGGCGTTGAAGAAGATTGTAGCCTTTGACTGAGATTGTAAGATTAGGTCCTAGTACGAATGGTAAATTCGAAAACAGGGTCCTTTTAGCGACCTGCTTCGAGTTTATGTCTGATATGAGGCTGGTGAGGAGAGAAATTCCTTCCCCAGAAGATTTGAGATTCGATGATACCACAGCGAGATCTTCTCCTTCCGCAGGGTCGCGATAGATGATGTCCTATGAAGTTAGTAAAGTCCGTGTTAGGTATTTGAAGCACTTACATCATAGAATTTCGACCTATCGAACTCATGATCAGGATGTGAGATAGGGAAGAGGTCTATGATGACATTCAGATCATACAAATCTTTCGCCCTGACCGTAGCTTGTGACCTAGCCGCCTTGTCTGAAGAATGTGGATCATCTCTATCGGTGATGATGAACAATCGTCGCGAGCCGAAGTTAGGTGCTCTGGTTGTGAAAATTTGATTCGCGCAAAACAACATGTTCGACATCGACGCAGGTTCTTCGGATGGTACGAGTAATTCTTCTGCCTCGGGCCCGTTCTTTCCAATCTCCTTCAATTCCTTCACATCTGCAGCGGATGGAACTCCTAGATCACACAGCAAGAAGCATTGTGGGTATGCGATGGACCCACGACTGCTTGTATCCTCGTCCTGAAACTTCGACTTCTCTGTTCCGAACAGCAGCACTCCCATCATGTCTTTAGGGCTAGAAATGATACGTTGTGTCATGATCTCGTAGGCGCATTTAATGGCTGCAAGAGTAGGGCTGTCCGTTCCAGCTTTCTTATCGTCCGATGAGGGAGGCGGCTGCAGCATCGAGGAGCTAACATCGATCGCGAATAGTACTGCATCTTTTTGCGATATGTAATTCTATGACCCTCAGTAGGGCAGGAGGTATAGAAGGTGTGAGCTCACCGTCTCATCGTAATCCTCCTCGTCTTCTTCTTCATCCCCTCTCCATGATGGTTTTGATTCCGACATTATGCGTTTCGAGTCGCAGACTTGGCGTTATCCATAGAAGCCTATGCTGGTGATGGTTATTATGAGTATCGAGATTTAGATATGTGGAGGGAGACCGGTTGCTGCTGCGTCTAACGTCGGAACACAACAAAACAGGCAGACGCGTCAGAAACCACGAAAGCACGTGAGTGCCCTTTTCAAATTGATGATCTCTCATTGGTGAACAGGGGACGGCATTTCCCCAAACTCCGTCATCAGCTGAACCCTGTACATTTTAAGCTCTCTGCGACGTTTTGGAGCTCCTTACGGCCTATTCGCAGATCCAGCCTCGGGATGTTTACTTCGTAACAATTCTCTCCATCCTCGACTGCTTAAGGTACATCATATACTTCAATATGGCTTTCCGAACCCCCATGAGTCAGCTCACGAAACGAGCATCACAATCAAGCATCTCGAAGCTCACAAGCACACCAACCTCTGCTCTGTGGCAACGAGGTGGTGTGAATCAGCTGCGATCATTGGCGACGGTAGTGCCACCCGTCACGCAAGATGCGACAAGTTCGAAAGGACCGACGGCAATGGTATTCATGAATATGGGAGGACCTTCTACGACTGATGAAGTGGGAGACTTCCTCAGCCGCCTCTTTGTAGGATTCTATTGCTTCGTCTTGTGTGTCATCTTCTCATGTAAATATAGGCAGACGCAGATTTGATTCCTCTCGGCCGCTTCCAGAACTATCTCGGTCCTTTAATCTCCAAACGTCGAACGCCAAAGATTCAGAAACAATATGCGGCAATCGGTGGCGGATCTCCAATTCGCAAATGGTCGGAATACCAGGCCGAGGAGATGTGTAAGATATTGGACAAGACCTCGCCAGAAACCGCACCTCACAAGCCATACGTCGCATTCCGCTATGCCAACCCATTGACTGAGGAGATGTACCAGAGATTGCTTGATGACGGGTTTGGAAACGGAAAGGGAGGACGAGCTGTTGCATTCACTCAGTACCCGCAATATAGTTGTTCGACGACAGGTAGTAGTCTCAACGAGTTATGGAAAGTCAGGCAGAAGCTTGAGGGCAAATCGCCGAATGGCTCAAACGACGGCTCGATTAGTTGGAGTGTGATTGATAGATGGCCCGTTCATCCAGGACTTGTTGACGCTATTGCTCTAAACATTGAGGATCAACTCGCCTCGTACCCAGCAGATCAACGAGACGGTGTTGTACTTCTGTTCTCAGCTCATAGCTTGCCCATGGACGTGGTCAACAGAGGTATGTTACACTTACTCTTTCCTTGGTATAGTATTGACTTCTATAGGTGATCCATACCCTGCCGAGGTGGCTGCAACAGTCAACGCCGTGATGGCAAGGCTGGGCCACTCAAACCCATACCGCTTAGTCTGGCAATCACAAGTCGGGCCTAAAGCCTGGCTTGGAGCTCAAACAAGCGACACTGTTGAGAACTACATCAAGAAGGGTCAAACCAACCTCATTTTGATTCCTGTAGCATTTACATCTGATCACATTGAGACATTGTACGAATTGGACGAGGAAGTCATCGGAGAATCAGGTCACAAAGACACAATCAAGAGATCTGAGAGTCTGAACGGCTCGCCAGTCTTCATTCAAGCACTGGCGGATATCGCTAAGAAGCATCTAGATAGTGGAGAAGTTTGCAGTAAGCAGATGGGATTGAGATGTCCGGCTTGTACCAATGCGAAGTGCGGAGCGAGCAAGGAGTTTTTCGCTGGGACTGGTGTTGGCCAGACTTTCGCGACATCAACATGAGCTTGATCGAGTAGGAGGAGGAGGCGTGAGGAAGTGTACGTTAGATAGAGAGAGCAAAAGCGAATTGTAAATATTGCCACGGGCACAAATGTTGAAGGATTTTTCATTCATGCACATAGTCCGGAGTAAGGACTGAGTTTGGGCCCCGAGAGTCCGGACCTTGAAAGCCACAGGGGTTGTACAGATAAGCGGCTAGTGATGCATTATGTCACCACTCGATCTGGTCCGAGACAGAGGCCTCGGAGTTGACAATCAGTGAAAAAGCTCCCCTGTACAGTCCGTACGAAATATTGCTTGTCTTCCCATTCTTGGTAGCATAACAAAGAGTAGCATTATCATGATGTATCTTCAATTGTGTCAAAAGTGCCCGCTGAACCTTTAAGCTGTCAAAAGCGGAAGTCAGAAGCTAATTCGAATGCAAGTCTCCCGGTCCGCAACTCTAAGATACAGTAGCTGGTGGTACAGTCCGTACCTTCTAGGTAGTACCTTACCCGGTCGATTATCAAGCAATGTCTCTAGTAAAAGCAAACATTCCACTATGGGTTAGAGTTAATTGCAGAATCCCATGTCCTGATATGCCAATAGTAATCATTGGTTGTTTCAAGCACTAGCCTTTGTTTCTAGCAAATGGGAGTTCTTGACGTACATGTATTAACACACTGGCGTTGATAAGGCAGGGCTTGGAGCTTGGACACCTACGGCGCAACTGTACTGTACCTTGCCCGCTCGCGATCAACTTGGAACGACGTCTTGATAGCGGATTTCTTATTTACTTTCTTCTTCTTCTTCTTCTTCCCATCTCTACTTCTACAGTTGACTCTTCCCCTATATCTCCTGTATAAGCAGACAATGCGATTTGGAGATCTCGAGTGAAGCATAATTCAGCTTGGCGTATCCCGAGCTCTTGCGCCACTGGCCACTCTTGTCACGATCATCCAGGTACAGTACCATCACGGGCTCACGATAAGCTTACACGACCCGACCCAGGTGCGCGGAAGCGACAACCATGAACGGCGACAGTGGCAACGAAGCCACGGGGCGAGATGGATACGACGAGGAGACGAGGAAGGATTTCTGGGGCGCAAAGAACTCGTTGAGGAGACATGCTGGCTTGGATAAGATACAAAGAGAGGGTGAGGAGACCCCACTGCTGGGAAGTGGGAGCAGTGCTTCTGGAAGCAATGGACAACAAGATGCAGATACGCCGCAGTGGGAAGGGCATGCGGATCTCGAGGGGTTGGCATGGAGGCATAAACCCTCTGTGAGTTGACCTCTGGCCAATGGAGGGAGGACTTGTGCTGATGATGAATGGTAGATGTTCTGGCTCTTACCACCATTCTTCTTCTTCGCCGTTGCGGTCGGCGGTATCTTGGTACCGAAGCTGAATCTCATGCTCTCTCTCGTCTGCCGGGACTATTTCCTCGAGAAAGCATCTTCCGATCCAAACCATACGATCCTACCCGTCATCCTAGGATCCAGTAATCCACAATGTCGGATCCCAGAAGTGCAAGCACTAGCTACGAAATTCACGCTCTATATGACAGTGACAACCGGCATACTAAGTGCTATCATGTCTCCCAGGATCGGAGCTTGGTCTGATCGCAGTGGACGTCTCAAGGTCCTCGCGATTACTAGTGTTGGTGCTCTCATCGGCGAGGTCATAACTATCATCGTCGCAACATATCCCGATCGCTTCAACTATCAGTGGATATTGGTTGGCGCTGTATTTGATGGATTATGCGGGTCTTTCACCACCGGAATGGCCCTCACGCACGCCTATGCAGCAGATTGCACACCTCCCCCAAAACGAGCCGTAGCATTTGGATATTTCCACGCCTGTCTTTTCGCAGGTATAGCAATCGGGCCTGTCATTGCAGCCGTTCTCGTCAAAGTCACCGACTCGATCATAACACCCTTCTACTTCGCTCTCTCGGTCCACGTCTTCTTCATCTCCTTCGTCCTCCTTGTCGTCCCAGAATCCCTCACCAAAAAACGTCAAGAACAAGCTAAAGCACGCCACGCCACCGAATCAGGAAATTTCGTCAACGCGGACGGCGAAGTTTCGAGCTACGCAAATGAATATGGCCAAATCGGCCTCCTCGCCTTCGCTAGAAAAGCCAACATTCTCGAGCCCCTCAAGATCCTCTGGCCCACCGGTCCCGGCACCTCAAACAAGCTGCGCGTAAATCTCATTCTTCTATCCACAGTCGACACCATCGTCTTCGGCGTCGCCATGGGCGCCATGATCGTCGTAGTCTACTATATGGGCTTTCAATTCGGATGGGAAACACCCGAAATCAGCGTCTACACATCTATCGTCAATATTGTCCGCGTCTCGGCTCTCGTGATTGTTCTCCCTCTGCTGAACTACCTCGTACGCACTCGTCGCGCCAACCGCGAGAGAAGAGAATCAGGATTCTCTGCCCCCATCCCAAACTCAGGCTCGGACTCGCTAGATCTCGCTATCATTCGTGTAGCTGTCGTTTGTGAAGTCATCGGGTTCGCTGGGTACGCTATCGCTCGCAGACCGGCTTTGTTCGTCATTTCCGGCATCATAGCTAGTTTTGGAGGTGTGGGGAGTCCTACGTTACAATCTGCTTTGACGAAACATGTGCCGCATGATCGAATTGGACAATTACTCGGAGCGACAGGATTACTGCATGCCCTGGCGAGAGTGGTGTGTCCGTTGATTTTTAATTTAATTTATGCTACGACGGTGGGGAGTTTCCCGCAAGCGGTGTTTGTGGTGCTCACGGCGTGTTTTGTAATTGCTAGTGTGTGCAGTTGGTTTATTAGACCGAATGGTAAGAACCCCTCTCCCTGTCTTCGGCATCTTGCCACTTTTGCCTTTGGTATGAGTTGAACTAATGTATCACAGTTTATCTCGAGGATCCGATGACGGTTGATACGCAGCCACCTCGTGTAGATCTCGATCCCGACCTCCTCGTCGACGAAGAGATCACGCAAATCTGAGATCTTTCTTCTTGTATATACATAACGACAGAACATGGCTTGCGAACAGTAGATATTTCGCGACACGGCATCTCTCTTGCAACGATGTCACTTTTCACTTGTTTGGTTTCGCAACGCGCATGGAGTTGAGTGGCATTTTGAATTGGGCTCTCTTTGGTATAGGCTATACAATGATATCCGATAAACGGATCAGGTCCAGAAGATGGGGTGGATAGATTGTAGATACGCCTACCCATTAGGGTGAAGGACTGAGCTGTATATGGCTTGTGTAGGTTATACCTTGTTCATGTGAGAATGATAAGAGTTTTATAATCAAACAGCTTCCATCAGTGGTATTCCTCGACATCCCGAAAACAAAAGTGTAATGAAAGCAGGTCCAGTAGTCCAGCAGTTGGACATAAACACCATGCCCGATTCGCTGGTCCAAGCGAGGAACTGAGGACATTGCCTGTCGATGTCAGAATACAGTGGCTGGCTTGGGTATCAAAGAACTCACCTCATGAAGCCATAATCTCAAAGTCATGAAACTATTCCGGACTTTCGCTGGAGTTTCACTCTAACAACATCACGGAACTCGTTTAGGATTTTGAGTTGTAAAACAATTCCATACCTATAGCCACGAGAATTATTTCGGATAATCATGTATGATAGGATACTGTCAGCGTCACTGAAATCGGCCACCTTGTTTTTCTCTCTCAACATCGATAGATTGCTTGCCAGAAGCTAGCTGCTAGCATGTATAAGAAGATCTGAAGTTCAAAAGCAGAGATCGTGATATGTTCATCTTGTCTGCCTGTATCATACCGTCACTGAATCCAGGTCCATGAAAAGCACCAAGTTTTCCAAAGACCTTTCTGCAAGGTCAGCGATCTCCAGGAGCCAATCTCGGACAGAAGAAGGTGGCGGTAGCTCATCAGGGTATTGGAAGTAGGAATACCTCATGACTTGTGTATCAGGAAAAGTCACTGAACAACTTTGGGGCTTTACTTTGTTCTCGTAGTATTTATTGTCCGGAATGGATGTAGCACTTTAGCAATCAGAAGCGGTATAAGTATCCTCTGAGAGATTGCGCTCATATTCCGTACAAGTTCGCTAGGATCAGCGACTTTATCCCGTCACAGAAACAAGGGCAGAGTATTTCGTCGCTGGCGAAGCAGCCTCGTCCTCTGGGTGTAATACTTATCAAACTGATTAAATATCTTTATAATCTCATGAACCCTACGCTAATAATGTCCTGTAAAAAGTGTCGTAATTTCGATTTCTAGCTATAGGATAAATGGCGAAATAAATTAAAATGGCCTGTTGATATCTTGGTGGTATCTGATGACATTGCCAAGGTAAATGCGTCCTTGTTTCCTGGAGACAAATTTCTCCTGCCTCGGACCGTAAGGATGAGAGCGATATGAGAAGAGCAGGAAAGCTAAGCAGCTAGCGAACAAAATGGAGAAAGAGATGATAATAGTAATTGCATAGAAATATACCCTAAAGCTTGCAACAGACTGCTGATCTACTAGTCAAAGGATGAATTCAATGCTGGAGTTGTCGATTGTGATATGAAATTGTTCTGTGTGTCGCTCTTCAGAGCGTCGTACCTGAATTCTTGCTCAGCGAGGTGCTGAAGGCTCCGAGGCTTGGTGAGGAGGTTCCTGAAGGCCAGTACATCGTTCTTCGAGCTCGAAGCCGTTTCTCACTGTCGCGAAAGTCGTTCATCACACGTTCGCTTTCTTTCCAGTGTAATGACAAGGTGCGGGTTGGGGAGACGGATGATTTGGTCGTAGTGCTCGTTGATTACAGGTTCAAGGATTCTGAGGGTGTAGAAGCAGGAGTTGCCTGGAGAGGAGAAGAGATAGTAGGGGCTCTAAAAGCTGAGGAAAGAGAGGCAGCTGAGGATTGTTCTTCAGAGAACAGTGGAAAGCAGTAATCAATGACCCAATGAACATACCTGCTGTAAGCTTGACACTCGCTCGCTTATAGATAGAAAAGTGAATAGAGAATCGCTGTCCGGTAAATTTTGAATTGAAATTATAATATGCTAAAATTATTCGCGCGGCATCGATAATATGTGCTTTGATACGTATGTTCTGAGTAAATTTGTACTTATCCCGGGAGCTTTTTTTTGATACGACCTACTGGAATGCAGTGCATCTACAGCCTAGCCTTGAGCTCTTTATCACCGACCTCCTCCTTTGCACGCTCTCTAAGAACCTTTCGCAGGATCTTCCCGGACTGAATCACGAGTTAGTACATATTCATCTCAGCCATCACAACTCGGGAAGGGAGCAAAAGAAAGCCAAAACTTACGGGATTCTTCGGCACAGCATCCACAAATACAACACCTCCAGTTAGCCTCTTCGTCCTACTGACCTTCTTCGCAAGCCACTCCGCCACGTCTTTCTCCGTGGCCTTCCCTCCCTCCCTTCTAACCAAATAAGCTCTCGGCATCTCCTCCCCATCAATCGTCACACCGACCACGCACGCATCATCCACTTCCGGATGCTCCAGCAACAACCCCTCAAGCTCAGCAGGCGCAACCTGGTTACCTTTGACCTTGATGAGTTCCTTCATACGATCGACGATGAAAAAGCGTCCTTGATTGTCAACGTAAGCGATGTCACCAGTGCGCATCCAGCGTCCGTCTGAGCCGTCAACAAAGATTTCGGACGTGGCGCGCTCGTTACGCCAGTAGCCTTTCATTATATTTGGGCCTTGAACCCAGATCTCACCACGTTGGCCAGGTTGGACTTCTTTGAAATCTTCGCTATCAGTGGACACGATTTTTGCAGAACCTTGGGGCGTATTAGTGATTTGCGTGTTCTATCGATCTTTGGGCACCAAGATGTAGAGAAGAGAGTGACAATCGACTGGAAGGTAGAAATGTGGCAATAATGGAAGACTTACAGTTTGCGTTGAGCTCGCCTACTGATGATGGATGGGCTTCCAGACGTGGATCCCAGCCTAGGATTGAGCAGGTGGCTTCGGTCATTCCCCAGCCTTGCTATGGAGTTGTTAGCATATGACCACAAGACTTCGTTATTGTCAAGGACGAGGTGAGGATAAATCATGCCTTCAATTTCGTGTTTCCTTCTGGCCAAAGAGCTTCAGCTTCTCGGATCACGTCTCCTCCTAAAGGAGCAGCTCCAGACCCCAGATCTCTCACGCTGCTTAGATCGTAGGTTTTTGTGATGGGTGATTTAGCTAAGGCAACAACAATCGGTGGAACCATAATTAGATTAGTGATTTTGAAATTCTGCACCGCCTCGAGCATTTGGACGAAATCGAATTTTTTCATCAGGTACACGGGAATGCCACGTTTCGGGCCGCAAGTGATGAAGATAGTTTGTGCCATAGCGTGATACATGGGAAGGAAACAGAGCCAGTTCCTGTAGGTAATTAGCTTGACTTGTAATTGTGCAGATTCAGGGTAAGTAGTTACGCTGATTTTGTCTTTTTCTCGTAATCTGACTCAAGAGTCGGCATGTAATTGTACTGAATGGCGTTGGCTATGTAATTATAATGCGTGATCATTACTCCCTACAATAGCAAATTAGTCATCCCTTCTCTACACATGCCCTCATGCCCAATTTCGCAAATCCAGACCTGGGGAGTTCAGAAAACTTACTTTCGGCACTCCCGTCGTCCCAGAACTGTAATTCAAACAACAAACATCATTCTTCGGATCCTCTGGAGTCACCCATTCGAACTTCCTCCCCGCCTCCTCACTCCCAACTAAACTCTTCCAATTCCTCACTCCCAACCTATCCTTACCACCACCACTCAATAACAAATCATCGAAAGCAAACACTTTTTCTTTCTTCATCCCTATACTCTGAGCAGCTTCAATGCCCATCTCCAAGCTCGTATCCGCGCAAATGAGAAACTTGGCTTCAGAATCTTTGAGCTGGTAGGCCAGTTCTCTTGCTACGTATCCTGGGTTTGCGCCTGTGAAAATACCACCTGCCATTTGGATGCCTAAGAAGACGACGGGGAAGAGGATGTTGTTCCCAGAAAAAAGGAGGACTCTATCTCCAGGTTGGAGACCGGCTTTCACGAGCCCGGCGGCGAAACGTTGGGCATAGAGACGGAGACTGTTTTGGGTGAGATAGATGGAGGGGTCTTCCACTGATATGAAGGCTGGTTTTTGGCCATGTTCCAGGCGGGCCGTGGGGGATTTGAAGAGGAATTGAGGGAGAGAAATGATAGGGATATCAAGGGTCCAGCGGGAGTGGATTGGCATCTTGAGGGTTGTTACTGGGTATCGATATAAGTAGAACTCGGGATAGCGCAGATGAGCTAAATTGAGACGTGATAAGATAGAGAATAGTGCCTTGTTTGTGACCTCAAACGGGAGCAGAGATAGAAATGGGTTGGTTAATAAGAAGCGAGCAAGCTCAAGTACGAGAAATTATCGATTATGAGGCTCCAAAGATGTATAAAAGAAGAAGCAGCAGCAATCCAGCCGTAAATTCAAAACACAATATTCCTAGTAGCGGATCTACCCTAAACTTAACCTTCTTCAGATCGTGGGGTAGCTTCTTGCTTTCCCCCCTCTCCAGGTCTTGGTCGCATCGAGTGCCTATCAGAGCCACGGCTATCGGACCAAGCTAACCGAACCGAGGCTGCTTCGCCGTTGATATGCTGGAGCCGATCCAACGAAGAGAGTGGCTTCGGACATTCGATGCTCATCAGCGGACAGATCAGAACATTGGATTTATGTTAGTGGACGAGAGTCTGAAAATGTAAGAGGAAACGACGCAGAGATCCTTTTGGAATGCAACGAGACGTTACTTTCCCCTCGGTGATTTGTAATCACGTGATCACGCTTCAAGCTCACAAATATGCTGTTGTGACTCGACACAAGTTGTAGAATCGTTGACGACGAAAGGCGAAAGAAACTTCCGAAGGAATATGCAACTTTGATTTGATCGAATTCTTGAGAAGTCTCACAGGACCCGTTCCAGAATCCTGTCTACACCACCCTCAAGCCAAAGCTCAACAACCTTCACACCATCCTTCCACATTAGTCTTAACATGATCTCCAACCCATCAGCCACCAAATCTGTAGTCTCGCCTTCTTCGTACACCAATGGTGGAATAGCAGCCTTCACCAATCCAACAGACGGAAGCTCTCCATATCTCAACGTCAACCCTTTCCCATCCTTAGCTTCAGCAAGAACCCATTCTCCTGCCGCAAATCTCTTCTCCTTTCCCTCCTTTCCCTCCTTCTCCCGTTTTCTCCATATCCCACACCATTCATTTGCCGTCTCTTCAATTTTTACACTCCTATCTCCAAAGGGGAAACTAGGCTTCGCATACAAGTTCGGCCAACCCTTTAGATAGCCCACCGCATTCACGATCTTCTTCATCAACGGCATCCCCAAGGCCGAATTTGTCATGACCGCCACACCGCAAAACTTCGTCTCAAGACTCCCATCCTGTATGATCTTGTCTTTTCGAGCAAGGGGCTCGATATCCGAGAATCCGGCAAAATAAGAGAAATATCCTGGCCAATTCGAGCCTGCGTGTGCAAACACACCTGTACTTTTCTTCGCTACCCAGCCGAGCGCCATCTCATTATCTCCGACTCCAGTCAACATAATAGTCGCCCATTTTGCTTCTAGGATGTCGTCAGATGTCAATGAGCGCTGTACAGCGTGGATAACTTTCAAGAGATCTTCAGGTGTGGTCCAAAGACCTGCTGCAGCCGATTCGGGTAGGAGGTTGTATTCGACATCCGCTTTCTTCGTTCCGGTTAAATAGACTGGTGCATAGTTCACCTCTGTGAGAGGGATGTAAGAGTATGTACTTCTACTCATACCCAGCGGCTTGAGGATGATGCTTTGCATGAGATCTGGAAATGGCTGTTTAAGTACGGTCTCGAGGATAAGTTGGACGACTTGGTATCCGCCGCCTGAATATGAGTATTTCTGTCCCGGAAAAGTGTCTAGTTTGATAGGCTCATTGTTTGCTGGGGCTTGACCGCGGAGGATTTGCTCGAGCGTTGGGATCTCTCGTTCATGAGCGGCGTAGCCGTTGAACCCGTGGCACGATAGTCCGGATGTGTGGGAAAGTAAGTGACGGAGTGTGATCTGCGATACCAGTTCAGGGGGTTTTGAGGTCGAGATCCATGATAATTGTTCGCGACTCAAGTATTTGGAGATAGACATGTCGAGATCTAGAACTCCGTCCTGACATAGCTTTATCACCGCGACTGCCGTGATGGGTTTGGATATGCTGCATGCTTGGAACAGCGTGTCTTTGCCATAATTCGCAGAGGGTCGTGCAAAGGAAGACTTGTCTGTTGAGGCTGGGATACTCCCAAACATTCTGGTTGTGGTTTTACCATTGTCAAGAATTCCTACCGACACAAGAGGTGCACCAAGATCTGCGACGCTCTGATCGATAGATCGAGAGTCTTCTGCTTGGGACTTGATCAGAGCCTCTACTCGATCAAAGAAATCTAACTCATCTGCATCAGTTTCCACGACCATTGTAGCAATTCCCTACTCCTTCCATTTCCTTACCATTTTCCGCTCCAAGCCTCACTTAATTCCTCTCGGATTTCCAGGACTGATTAAGCAATATGCTGCTGCCTAGCACTTCTTGCTTGTTGGCATCGGCTTGAAGCGGGGAAATATTTTCACGCCTGGCAAAAGCTTACGTCGCCCTGCATCATTATGCAAAGTGACGGTCCAATAACCACAAATCGAGCAGAAATCTTATCGCCATCTTGCACCTTCCTGTTTCGGCCACTGCTCACTTGGCTTCCAAGATCTTGTTGGGGAGAGCTTCATGTTGACTGCGTCTAACTTCATTACCAAATGGATTTTGTAGTATATCTTCAAGAATGATTTCCTTTCGATCGCTTCGAAAGACTACAGTACTAACAATGGGACTTGAGGATCATGCTTGAGTGTATCCTTGTTCATTACTCATACATTACATGTAGCTCTCTCCATAATTGAATCAGATTTTTCGAATCGATCTAATATCAGTGAGCCGTCCAGATCTCAATTCCGCCATAACTTTTGACTGTTCGGGACTTTACAACCCGTTGCACCATTCCTTGCCCGTACACCTCACACTGCTCGGCTGTTCAAACCCTTGTTACCCTTCATAGATTCAAAGCCCAACCAACGTTTTCTTCCACTGCCCAGATCCGCTTGCCTTCACACTCCCTCATCATCCATCAAGCTCCAATTCCGAACTGCATTCGAAACCCCTGAATGCCTGATTGTCTTTCGGACTCCCACCCCAAGATCATCACCCCTCACGTCCCTCTCCAGCACTTCAACTTCGATCCACTCCTCCTCACCACACTTCGTACTGCTCTTCTTCTCCCTCCCCTTCTCCTTCGGAAATTTACTACCACAACCCACATTCTCAACCGCAGCATTCAACTCCTTCCACTCCGGATCCGGCTTCCCCGCCCACTCCATCGCCTCCTCCGCCAACACCAAACTCGGAAACTCTCTCCCTCCTTCTTCATTGACCCAAGAGAAATCGTCAATGAGAGTCAGCGCTGAAATACGTGCTGCATGTAAGAATCTATGATGCAGCTTAACGTAAACGCGAAGACGAAATTCTTGCATATTCCGCCAGGTACAGTGATGCGCGAGCGCGAGATCGGTTTCCATATGAGAGGGACGCATAGCGTTGGGATTTAGACGCATGAGGAAGCGTTTGGGGTATGCGACTATCGCGACTCGTCCGTACTTCGTGCCGGAAGGAAGCTTCGGATACGTGAAGCCCGCTGGAGGACTGTACCGAAAAGGGGAATCTGGGCCGATATCTGCTTCGTATTTTCCCATTGCGGTCGCGAAATGTGCGTGTGTGCCTGAGAATACTAAGCCAGAGAATGGAGCGGCGATACAGGTGAGACGGGCGGTGGTGATGAGGAAGAGGCCGGGAAAATGGTCTTTGGGGAAGTAGGGGAGGAAGAGGAGGGCGGTGAAGCGCGCGCGGTCGTCTTTGCCGTCGTTGTGCACCTTGCCCACTTCTTTGATGGCATCGACGAGATCTTGGTCGAGCATTGAGAAGTTGACCTGGATCGAGGAGACTTCGTGGTTCTCCTCGCTGCCGATTGTGAGAGCTGCGTCGACGACCCAGCGGCGCTCGAGGACTTCCATGCTGGGTGTTGAAAATGCTGACTTGATCATGCGTGAGGCGACTTGAGAGACTAATGTGCTGACACGTTTGATGTCGTCGTCGTTGGCTTTGGCGAGGCCGCCGAGTTGGACACCATCATTTCCGTGGCCTGGCTGGACCGTGACGCCAAGGTCATATGTAGTTCCTCGAAGCTTTTCGTGGCCTGAGCAGTGGGCTTTGGATATACGCGCAAGCTTTGGCTGGAATCCTTGCGAGAAACAGATGCGCTGGATTTCTGCCAGCTCCTCAATGACTGCGATATCTTGCATACGCGTGGGGCTGAAGTATCGGGCGTATGGGATGGTGATCACCTTGCCAGATATCTTCGTCTCCATGAGATGCGGCTTGTCGCCCATCTGGATGTAATCGGCAGCGTCGAGCTCAGCGCTGGACAAGAGGCGACGATTCTTCAGAAGGGTTGGGACGATCTGCGAGCGGCGACGGCGCTCTGCGAGGGTCATTGGAAGTATTTCGCAGTGGTATATGCCGTCGTATCTCTCTTCATGAGTAAAGATAGGCTCAGGTTTTCGAACCTCGGTGTTGGGGGTGGCAGACATCACTGATTTGAGCTTTAGCTTCATGGTGTCAAATTCAGAGAATGCTGAAGGCGGGAATGGTTGAGATGTAATTTCGATGCACGGGGTCGATCGATTGACGCGTGATAGAGAATAGGGTGTCTAAAATCCATATATTAGGTCTCGACTACAAAGGTTTGATTGGCTTGAAAGATCAATGTTCTCTAGCATTCCATACCTGATTCTAGCTTTGGGGGCGATCAGTTGACGCTACTTTCCAAGGTCAGCCTTTACCAACCATAGGAGATCACGCTGCCTTCCTGGATCAAAGATCGAGAACGATTCGAGAGTACCCGTGCTCGATGAGATTCTCTGAAAATGCTTTGCAGAAATTTTAGAGGCAGAAAATTTGAGTCGGAATCAAATTGTGATTGGGACGAAGCCAAGTGCCGGGTGAGAAACAATCTTGTGTGAATTGAAGTTCACTGAAAATGTCGCAAGGCCATACAAAAAGCTAGCGTGTGACTCGCGTGTATGGTTTGTCGCGAATAATATCCAGCGAATATTCAGGACTTCAAAGTTTACAGGAAGGAGAAGTTAACCTAGCTTTGTTTACTTTCGTTTTGGTGACTCGCTGCGCTAGGCAATACAGTTTCCCCTTAATTCTTCGAACAGTAACCCTGATTTTAGAATAGATCCCCCCTAAGATTTCCATTTATCTTCTATATAATAATCTCGAATCTTAGTACGCTGAATGTAGGTTGATGGTCGAGCTTATCGCATTCATTAAGCTTCTGGCTCGCTTGATGTAACAATTTCGTAAAGAAGTACGTTCGTACCTAGAAGCTCGAGTTAAGCGAGAGCTTGAAAGCCCTTCAGAGCCTCCTATGTCATTCTTCACTAGATTCCAAGGATATGCATCCCTTGATAAAAGCCCTTTGTTAGTAGGATATATATAACAAACCTGTCTCTGTCTATTTATAGACCTTTCTCCGGGTGTTTTATTCGCAAGCTAAAATGTCCATTACAGAACAATATAGAAAACATCTTTCACATGTGACCTGCTCTTTGATCTTAGCTTTAGTTGTTGCGAGAAATTGAGGACACTTCCATCCTCACTTTCAAGCGATGGCTTGGAACCTTCATGCTTTTATGTTATTCCAGAAGTACTTCAGTCATTCCCAGGCACATGCCCAACGGCAAAAATTCATGGATCATGATCATCAGGCACGGAGATGGGCTTGAATCTTATGACCCCTCGGGCATATTCTTCGTGTCAGAAGCCCAGAGCCAGACCAAGGGAAGGAAGAAAAGCCACACGCAACATTGCTCACATTGATCACTCAAATTGAGCTTTGCGTGCTATTGCCCATCGGAGACACGTGTACTGAGATTGTCTGATCACATTCTTGCGAATTGGGCACTCTTTCAAATGGAAATCTGATGTGCCGCACTTGGAATGTAAACAAAAGTTAATAACAGTAGATGTTTTTTTCACTCGGAGAGAATCTGAAAGAAGCAAAACTGTCTCTCAAGGTGGCAGTTTTCTGCCACTTCTTTCCACATTTTCCCACTTGACCCTCGAACTAATGCACAACTAGTGGGGAAAACCATGACCGTGATTTTCTCATTGCGATTTGTTGTAGCTGCCAGACGGATAAGAGTACCTCGTGAATCGACACGGCTTTCGCACCTGCTTCTTCGGTCGTGCTGAAAATCGTCGTATGAACTCGTTACCGAAAAGTAGAAGGTGCAATTAAAAATGATTGAGAAAGGCATGCGGATAAATTCCAGAATGGCTGGGTTTGAAACGAGATTGCGGCACAATATCGCAGTTGGGCAGACCCCCGAAATGCCACCAAGCTAAGCAGAAACAAGACCCTTACGACATCTGAACACGAACGGATATTCTAACCTTGAATTTCTCGTATTGCACTTGCAAATCTTGCTCTGAATCTTAGACTTGACGTCGTGTGCCCCGATATATATGTTTGGGATCGATAAACCAAATGACGATGACACCGCTGAAAATCCGGACATATCCAGTTATGCACACTTGGCAAGCTAGAAGGGGACTGGAAGGGAACACTGCCCCCTTGCGTGTGCCAGGATGAGGTTGTCCACACTCGAGCCACAATTGGCGAGAATGGCCACAATGGCCACAATAATGGCACGGGAGCCGGAGAACAGACTGAAAATAGTTTTGTTGGCTCCACTTTTGAAACTGGATACGAGATCGCCTCGCCTCGCCTCGCCTCGCTGGGCCCCTGATAACAATGGGGATAAGGTTGCTATGCTAAGACTCGACCCATTCCTGCACCTGCCTGCTTCTTTATCTTCTGTGCGCTCGCCGTGTTTCTTCCCCAGCCCTAAACTCTATTCTCGTTGTTTCTTATTTCCATTTCTTCATTTTTGGTCTTTCGCTCCGTTACGATATCTGTCCCTGTTTGTCCCTTGTTAATCTTGAAAGTAACGACACTCGCTTTGCCATTCGATTATGCATTTCTCTTATACCGCACTCCTATTGCTGCCTCTCACTCGGGCATCTCAGATCAACACCCTCTCGTCACGTGAGGAATCCGCCTGCACATCAACGCATATTTTCCTGGCAAAGGGCAACAACGAGCCTTACCCAGGACGGCAAGGAAAACTGGTGAACGCAATCTGCTCTGGCCTGACGAGCTGTGATTACGAGGATATTCTCTTTTACAACCCGGTCGAATCGCCTTATTGCGATTCCGTATTCGAGGGTGCAGCAAATGGTATTTCGCAAATCACAGCTTACAACAAAAGATGTCCGGACAGTAATTTGGTAGTTAGTGGCTACTCGCAGGGTGGTCATATTGTTGGGGATATCTTGGGAGGAGGTGGTGGGATTTTCTTCCAGGAATGTGTTCAAGGCGATAACGCTCCATTGGATGTCACGTCTCCAGCCGCCAAGAAAAGTAAGGTCACCATATCATCAGTGCACAAAGACGTGCTAACCTGTCAACAGTTTCCGCAGCGCTGATATGGGCGTCTACTCGCCATACTGCATCTCAGCCATATAATGTCTTCACCGGAGCCAACAGCAAAGGACTCTTCCCTCGCCCAGCCAGTCAGCTTGCAGCCATGTCCCAGTGGACATCCGTGCTTCACGATTACTGCGTGTCGACGGATCCCATCTGTGCTGGAGGAAAGGAAGGAGCTACGCACCTGAATTACTTCGACCTGTACTCCGAAGACGCCGCCAAGTGGGTGAAGAGCCAGCTCAAGTCTGCAGCCGATCCATCGACTGCTCCTGCTTCGAGTACATCTGCCCTCGCTACGTCGGTTCCTTCAACCCTGTTGTCAGCAACTAGTCTGACTTCCGTCACGGCGATCCCGACACAAAGCTCAAGTGTGGCGATCACGGTCAGCTCTGCTGATGTCTCGCTCACCTCGACAGCCGACGCACCACCAGCATCGACAGCAGGATTACCATCTTCCACCTCAACAGCGCCACCTTCCCCAACGACCACTCCCGCGAACGCACCAAGCCCTCCTACTTCACCAAACGCAGGTAGCCCGACCTCAACCTCGTCTTCGGGAGGCGCTGCCGCCACGAATGCACTTAGTCTGCTGGGCCTCGCCGTCGCGGGTTCTTTTGCTGTTTACCTTTGAAGCGATTTTGTTATGACAATATGAGTGTACATTTACGAACCACAGTACGGTTTGAGTATAGTAATCTGCATCGCGAAGGAGTTATCGTACATAATAATCAATATATAAGACACATTTTTCAAATCTGTCCCCTGGCTCTAAATTTCTGTCGTCCTCGACACGCCTCAATTCATTGTTTCTCCCTGCTAGTGACAGCTTCTGTCGTTTGTGGATACTGTAAGATAAGTGGCACCAGCCTATCCCAGGCGTTTCATATACCTACTGGAGTGCTCCTTCTATAATTGAAGGAGAAATTGAGGGCAAATATCGAAAGAGATCGACATTGAAGAACTTCTTGGGGTATCCGAATTTGGCGAGCATCAATGTGCGCAGTCACAAATTCACTAAAATCCAGCGTATTGGAACCCACTCACATACTCGGAGAACACTCATAGTAAATCTGATAAGTACGTTTGAGTTGAGTTAAGTACGCTAAATTTCAAGGTGAGGTAAGAATCTCGATGTCGGACTTTGAGTAAACTCAGCGTATCTTGATTTATATATTAAAATAAGCATAAAATAGGCGTGATGTAAGTATTACTTCGTGGATTTGAAGAGCTTTAAATATTCATAGATATAGTTTTACTAACTATGGGATTAAAACTACGACTCTAAAGTATAAAGTTGCGCCTCAGCTTTACCGGAAAGGATTAGTCTTTAATCTTGTAATTGGAGGGCTTTAAAATTGATATATCTTCTTAGAGGCTTTACCTAAGAGGCAATGGCAGGGCAATTTGAACGGCAAGGAATAGTCAGAGGACAGTTAGCTGACGAATCCCACTTTGAACTGTCTTTCTAGAAAGGAATCACTAGGGGACGGTTCTAAAAGCACCTCTCTATAGGAGAAGGAAAGAGCTCTATCGTCACTTCCTGATCGAGTAGATAAAGTAGAAATCTAGAGTAGAGTAGTAGCTCAATACTCGGTATTCATTTCAGCCTCTTAACTTCAACGTAGCCTTTTGATAAAGTTATTTTTTATTCCATTCGGTAAAAGTTTAACCTAGAAGAGTAGAGCTAGTAAGCTACCTACGGGTTGTCGAAGCGGTTTAATTAGAGGAGGTTTTCCTATTTAGTACCGTTCTATAACTATTTCTCGCTCTGAATTATTCTCTAGTAAGATGATTCTTTACTCTGAACTACTATAGACCCGTCCCCTAGTGATTCCTTCTTTCGGTCACGCTTCAGACTCGGAACTGTTCTTTGACCGTTCCCTGGTGATTCTCTTACCCCTGCGCTTTCCTCTAAGGTATATATATTGATTAATTAGTACTTCAAGTATACTTAGAGTAAATCAGAGTATATTTGAGTTGAGTTAAGTACTAACTCAACTCAACTCCTTTATAACGCTATTGAGATCTGGAATCTGCTTGTTTATCATAATTCATTGCCTTAAAAACTCACATTCAAGCCTCGAGTGCTCGAAAACTTGAATGGGATTCGTCTTCCCACTAAACCGCAAGCCACGATACGATCGTGCTAATAAATTGGTATAGTTGGTAAAATCTTCACCTTCAAATATCAGTATGATGAGATACGGGATTGAAGGGTTGGGGTCAAGATCAGACGGGAGGGACGGGTGTGGTCTGAGGTCACGCAATTTCTAAGAATGAAAAGTTACCTACGCTCATCGCCTGGGGT